>JAZHYW010021748.1:0-64953 GCA_037355805.1 Ixodes ricinus
GGTAACAACGGAAGAACGTGCAAGAAACCGGGAACAAAGTTGTATAGTCCTGTCCATTGGCCACGCAACTTGGATGTCATTGGGCCTTTCCTGTTCTTGTTCACGATTGCTGCTTTAGTTTGATGTGGAGCTTGTACATAGGCAAGAAGATTCATATTGTTTGGACAAGAGCCGCAGGCTAGTCATGTTTTGAATTGCAATTTTATGTTGTGGGGACAATCTGCAGGTGTGGAATATACAAGGATTAGTTTTCGCAAGATTGTACCTTATGATAGAGGCGACGTAATTTGTGGATAACAGATTGTTAAATAATGATTTGTTATGCTAAGAGTCTTTTTGTGCCTTAATAATTGATACTCGAAGTTCTTGTGCACTAACAAGGCAGGTATTTTACACGGCGAGCTACTTAGGAGAATTTGTTTGTGTGGGCACCCAAACAAATTTGTGTGGACTCTGAAGACTATACCACTACCCTGTGTGTGGACCATAGTCCGGAAAATACGGTACCTAACAGAACGGTGCACACTGCACGCCGAGCATTTCCAGGTATAATTTGTAATGACCAGGTTGCAGGCCAGCAGTCGACCAGTCTTTACTAGCGACTGCAGAACCACTTGATGTGTATTTTTTTCTAGTGTGTTCGTGTTGAATGTTTCTTTATTGGTATGGATCTTCGTATTGGGTCACCCGGCTTTGTCAGTTGTGAACTTTTAGATGTTTCCTCCCTCAAACCTGTACAAAAAGGCTGATGAGGTTTTTCTGAAAAAATATCCTTTGTAACACGTCCTGAAACAATTAAGTGCAAAAATAATTTTCACGGTCATTTGTTTCTGTTTTTTATGCAAAGTAACTATTTTTTATGGTTATCTTCGTGGCCAAAATAAAAAAAATTTATATTTGTTGATTGCTGCCTTCTGTTGGTTGTCCTTTTTTTCCTGTTCCGTGACATAGTTTTATATATATATATATATATATATATATATATATATATATATATATATCATATTGGGATTGTACATGGTTACCTCGTTACCTGTCTGTCCTGAAATTGTAAATCAATATAAGCGTGCTTTTGAGTTGTTGAATACACAGCTCAAACGCCCAAGTAAATTCTAAATTAGCAACCATAACCAAATTTAAAATTGTAATTAAACTTGAGGAAGAAAACGAGAAGGACGGACGACCATAGTTTTCTTTCTCAAGTTTAATTATCTCTTACCAACCCGCTCGTTCTGTCCTTAAAATTGTAGTTAGTCACGACAGCCTAGATGGCGCAAGCTACCACACAATACAGTTGGAAGCACTAATATTAGTTATCTATTCATTTGACTATTAGTATTCTGTGACTCTATCCATGTTGAAAAACGAAACCGAAAGCATCCAAACAGGAAGTCACGAAACATTTCACGGCGGCCGCTAGGAGCGCTGGTAGTCGAGTGGGCCGCTGGGGTCTATGGGAGTGGCCACTCTTTACGTTTTACTATATTACTCTATGACGCAGCGATGAAGTTTATTCAAGTTTCGTCCGCTTAAAAGCCGACGAAAGAGTAGGCATATGGAAGTTGCGCAGGATATCGGAGCGTAAAGGTGAGCGAGGCCGAGGCTACGGTGGGTACCAGCGGGGCGGCGCCGTCCTCCGTAGCCGTTCTCCGTTAGTCATCTCATCCTTGCTCTACTAGGCATGATGCTGATGCGAGCGATTGGAGACTGTATTTACTGCGCATAAAAGACATCGAACGAGAGCAAGCGTGTCCTGTGTGCACTCACCGCTTCGCCTGTTCTCGGCTGCTGGCCGCCATGTTCTATAACGAACACGCTAAGCCGTGTGTCGTGGAAGGCAGACACGTTGTATCGTGTTAAGTTTACACGGCACCTCATGTGTAAACGAATCACGCAGACGGCTGCGTGTAAAACGAACACGTTTCGACGTGTCCGCTATGGGACAACGGTTTACACGCTTGGACGTGTTATTTTTGCTAACAGTGTAGTTACGTCAGAGGTTTTAATTTACTAATTACTGAAGTGTGGATTTTGTCATATGCGGATCATGTGGCGGTTTTTTGCGTTGACCATGAAAGCTTAAAGAAAGCCGTAGATTTAACAAAAATGTTTTGCGAACACACGTGTAGCTCTGTTAACTTTGAAAAGTATTTGGGCATTTGACACAGCGATTGGCCTTCCAAGCCGAATGTGTCTGAACGCGTTGCCATCTCGTTATCTTGATGCAGCTTTAGATCACTATCGCGATACTGCTGAGTAGTGGCGCAATAAAACAGGCTTTTCGCCCCAAGGCGTACAAGTGGGGAGGCATATGGGTTGTCAATTTTCGCTCGCGCATCTGTGTGTAACACGTTTCTTGCTGCAAAAGTTTGGTACGTGTTACATGTGTTACATTGTTCACGTATAAACTTTCAACGTATCCATCGTGTATTCGCGGTTTTTATTTGGAGCTCGGTAGGAGAGAAGACGAGCCAAACAAATCTTTTTCGACGAGTCAGCGTTGGTGGTATTGGTCTTTCTCATCTGTTTGTGAGACAGGTGGTAAGCATTTTTATTACAGCGAAGCTGTATACCTCTACCCCACCATGGTTTCTTTCGTCTTTCGTGCTGTTGTCAACGAAAAACTTCAAGGCCATACAGCATCGGTTCAATAAAGACAAAAAAAAGAAGCATTAAAACCGAATGATGGATCACAAGGCGCTCTGTGAAGAATGCGAAGCATGAGCTTGCATTTACCGGTACAGACTACGGTTTCAGCTGCTCTGGAAAGGGGTTGACGTCATTCGAAGCCCTCGTGTGACTCGTTATGCCAAGTGCCTGGGTACACCGGAATAGTGCGCGAAGCGAGACGACAACCGTGCGGCAGGCTTCGCAATCTACGCAAGGTATGAAGCTTGTGTCCAGCCGTATGAACTCCTATTTTACCAAGTCGACTGCGGGGATATGTGTTCCGTGAAAACTAGCGATGGAATCGTAATTTTCACGGTCTACATCTCACCGAATACACCCAAATCTAACATCGAGTGCTTCATGCGAACACACGTCTCCTCGCTGTCAATGACCCAAGCCACACCGGTAATCACTGTCGGGGACATTACTGTGGGCATTTGGAAACCGCAAAACAAGTGGTTCAATCAATTCGTCATGGAAGAGTTCGCAGTCATGTGCTTCATCGTTGTAACTCAACCAACTACCATTCATGGGTCATGCATTGATCTAACTTTAGCTAAGAATCTCTCTAGAGTGAGAACGGAAAATCTTAGCGTATATCGCTCTGATTATAAAGCAGTTGTGAATGTCGTTACAAAGTAAACAAAGAGTGTGCGCCACGTGGGATTGGATAAATCGTTGTAGGTGCGGTTACAGCTTCGCTGACCAGCCACCTTCACAGAGTGGATTGGCTCTGCAATATGTTTTCTTGGAGAGTAGAGATACCCTTTTTTACGAACGGTCATTCAAACGAGGCTGCACAGCATTCATTCTAAAAAAAGGGTATTACCTTACACCCTTTTGTCCCATATAATACACCCCAACTGTACAGCGACCTATAGTCGAACAGACGGCCGCAAATTTTACGAGGGGCTTGATAACGGTGCGATATAACTTTTTAAATAGCTAAAGTACGTATCAAAGACCACATAAAGAAAACACAGAGTTTTTGCAGTAGAGCCACGGAAACCCCGATTATTATTTTTGTAGTCAGTAACACGTACATTAGCTATTTTAATAAGTTGTAACACGGCTATCAAGCCCCTCGTAAAATTTTGGGCCGTCTGTTTGACTATAGGGCGCTGTACGTCGGATTTAAGTTTTATGGTGTAATATATCGGACAAAGGGAATAAGAATACACCTTTTTTTCTGAGAGTGGATTCTGCCCGAGTTTATTGTCTCTTCCAACGTGACTGTGAGTGGTTGCGTACGTGGATATCATTGGCGCCTATCATTTTTTAACAACTAGTTTTTTTGGACTATTTGTGTTGTGTCTCGCGTAAACGGCTGACGAAAAATGTGACACTTTTCCCCACACCATTGCACCATACTTTGTACAGTGAGGGCCCAGGGCAAGACGCGTTGAAATGAGTCAAGAGAATGGTTATCCCCGCACACACTAAAACTTATATTTTTCAAGTTGCATAGCAAAACGTTGCCCGTCAAAGATCGGCTTGCTGAAAGGAGTACCCATCGCTTTGACCGACAACTGTATATTATGTAAAAAACGGGAAAACTCTCGAACACGTTTTATTAGACTGCTGAGATGCAGTATTCCATTAGGATGTTCTGCAGAGGACCCTCAAGAAGTACCTCCCACTTACGCCCCAAAGGATTTCGGTTTTTTCTTGTTGAAAAGAACGACGGTGAACCCTAGACACGATCATGCTGTTGGTCCTCGCCAGTTTATGGTTGTTGCGCTTGGGACTTCCTCATGCAGATAAAGATGTTCGTCCTGTGATGGATATTTCGTTTTGTAGAGCACATGTGTTTCATGCGTAAATTGTACATGGCCCAGCAAACCAGGCCGAATAGTTGCAACTTCTAGAGGAGTTGGTTAACCTTAAGAATTTTAGCTTTTGGCGTCAGCCAGCTTGGCTGGCGTCTTTTAACCTGGCTTTGAGCATGTGTTGTTGCTACGTATCACTGTAAAAATCAGGCGAAAAAAAAAAGTGTCTGCATGGCCTAGTCGGTAGCATGTTTGGCTCGCAACCGGAAGATCATGGGTTCGAATCCCGCCTCCACCTAAAATTCTTTAAAATTTTCCTTGAGGGAGAATGAATTACTTTACAAAGGGAAATAATTTGAGGCGTGTGACTACTTTTATTTCACTTTACACTCTTAGAAAAAAGGGGACCAGAAGGAGGTAACAGACCGCCTTACCACCCTCCTCCCAGCCAGGGGGAAGCGCTCCGCTTGTTACCTCCTCAGGCGCAGCAGACACTATACTTTGTTTCAGCTTCCGTCCGAGCGCAGCCGAAGGCTGAGGGACGATGCGCAACTTTGAGAAGATCAGTTCTCCGCACCACAAAGTAGTCCGCAAAATTATTTCTTTTTAAATAACTGTTTTGTGCGTAAACATTGCACAATATTCCAGATGTGTACTGCTGAGAATGAATTGCAACTAAAGGAATTAAATATCTGAAGTTGATGTGTTTATTAATACATGTAAATGCATGTTTTGGTGAAAACACGTACATCCGCTGGCAACACGGCAGCACCGCTCGGTTTTTTTGGTGTGATTTCGTTTTCGAAATGGTCGAATCATGCGCTTCGCTGCTTTTCTCACCGAGTCGCTTCAAAGCGTCCTTTCGCAAAGGAACGTTTGGGCGTCAGGCGCGAGAGGTCGTGATGAATGTCTACTTTCAAATTCGGCACGAGACTCCGGCCGCGTCGTACCGCGAATGCGTTGTAAAAAAGAAAAGCGTCCGGGCCACTACAATGCACTGATACGTGACGAAATCAGGGCACCCCTTTACCTGTTGCTCACACTGAACGCCGAGAAGCTGGTAGAGAGGACTGCACCTCGAGCCCTGGTATATCCAGACAATAAAAGGAAACATGAATGGAAGGGTCATTGGGCACCTTGCAATGTGTACAGTCGGCCGTAAAAAAGATTGACACAAGTGATTGGTGGGCGGTGCGGTGAAACCGCCACACGCGGCGCTATATTTCGCTATAAGACGGGGAGCGAGAGTGGCCGGAACGTTCCCACTTTTGAATCGCAGGGGTGCTTTGAGAGATATCTATAGTTATCGTTTGTAGCAATTTTTTTTTATTTTTTACGTGCGGCCTGTTTATCACGGCAGCGCCGTTTCTCACGGCGTCGTTTATGACGGTAGACACTGATAAAAAAAGGATAGCGCTGTTCTCACCGAGCGAGCGAAAACAGAACATATGTGCGCAGTCACGCTGTGTTGTTTCGAAAGCGCGCTTTGGGAACGGCTCCGCTGCGTCGACGTCCCCCGTGCATCCAAGAGTGGACGAATCCGGCAATCGTGACCCCAGCCTGCTTACGCTATCGAAGCGCCCCGTGTCGCCTTATCGCCGGCCAGGCCATCGCTCCCTTGTGTCATTCTTTTTACGGCCGACTGTACCTACATCTCGAAACTATGCCGAAATGCCGAACAGGTGGAAAGCTCGGACACAGACGCCAGCGGCCAGCGTAAGTACTGACATCCCCTGTGACTAAATTTCAGAACGTGAAAGGGCACTTTTTAAACCTGTAGCAGACGATACCGTTGATACAGCCGTAGCAGACGAAATACTCGGCGTGCGCGGGCGGCGCGGACGACCAGCGGCGCAGCGGAGTGATACAAAGGTGCAGGCGAGATCGCGTGACCTATTGCCGGCGTGTGATTGGCTCCGGCCACACGTAGCTTTGGCTGCGCTCGGACGGAAGCTGAAACGAGAGATCGAGCTAGGGAGCATATACTTCGTTTCACCTTCCGTCCAGACGCAGCGGATGCTACGAGGGAACGGGACCAATGAAGCAGCGTCAAAAGTGCAAATCACTAGGCTTGTTCTGTTTATGATTGGTTCAGCGATGAAAAACACAGACAGAAACATTACGAACACCATGATGGTGCCCTTTTGACGCTCTCTGATTCGTCATATAATCTCGTAGCATCGGCTGCGTCTGGACGGAAGGTGAAACGAAGTAGGTAAGTATTACTTCCCAGAGGGTGCACCTGTTTGAGCACTGCCAAAGCCTGGGCGCTGCGATTGGCTGTGGAAAGGCGCAAACGAGATCGCTAATTGGTCTCCTCGTATAACACGTTATCCTTCGCACATGCGTGGAGAGCGCCCGCCCGGCAGACCGGGAGTATCGGCGCCTTCCCCGCCGACACTGCCGACACTCCAGGGCATAACGGTTTTTCTTCTCGAACGTTCGACGGAGGCGTCCTAGCGCAGAAACGTTCGTTATTGTTCTGTTCGGCTCAGTCTCTTCTTACGAAGTCACCGAGAGCGCTGCATTGACTTCAGTCGAAGATCCAAGTCGTGTGCACCGTATGCAGGTAAGGAAATGTTCTGCGCGGGCGGCAGTCGGCGTCGGTTATGACGCCCTTGGGAAGGCGACCTCCGTCTTCCTTAAACAAAGGTTTGGCGGACTTGTTGGCACGTTTGAAGGCGTCGAGCGCTCGATAAAATTAGTGTGTGGCGCGAATGCAGACACGGTTTAGACCATCGAAGTTCATAAAGAGCAAGAACAGGAATGACTGTCGCTTACACTAGTGCATATTTAGAAGGTTGAATACGCTAACCAGTGGCGTGGCCAGCAACTTTTCCCGGTGTATGTGTGTGCGGGTGGAGGAAGGGGGAGAGCGGCGGCCCGGCGAGCCGGGCTGCCGGGCGACAAGACGCCTTTTGAATCGGGGGTCGCCTACGTTTAAGGCGTGAAGGGGTAGGAGGTTTTCTCTTTTTAGGGCCGTTGGTGTGTCGCGTCGGACGTTAAATTGAGGATCTGATCAAATATTTGAAAATCTCATATGGTGGTTGTTGTCTTTTTTTTTCGCAAAGCAGTAGTCGATTAGGCATTCATTGGCGGCACCGGCCAACCGGCGCGATTAATTCTCGACGTCGTTGATATTTGTAAAAGTCAGTGTTAAACACTAATTTTTAATATCAACGGTTTTTTTTTGTTTTTTTTTTAATTTAACGAGGTTTAATAAATAGTTTCGTAAAATGTTACGCTACCTTGAAATACCGAATATAAATGTCTGAGCTAATTATTCGTGCGCTTCACAAACATTAATAGTAGTATATTACGGAAAAAGGTCATGAAGTTGTTACCGGCAGCGAGACTAGCAATTATATTGTCGTGGCATTTCTTTGCGTGTGATCAGACATTTCCAAAAGTCTGATCATTCAGTAGGCGAGTTAGATATGGCTCAAGTTTGAATTTATTTGAAGTTGATTGAATATATTTCTTTCGTCCTGCGGCCATGTTGTAGGGTGATTTCGTCGAGGGTACTGGATGCCTGCTACCTTGGACGCATCTCGTGACAGTTCTTAACACTGTTTACTACAGGTAAGCGTAGTCCGATATTTTATTTTGATTTTTCTTATTCCCATTTCTGCACTTGAAATGGGGCTCTTGATTTTTATGTTGAGTTTGTGTGTGTGCTGTTTGTTCATTTCCGACAGAAGATTGAGGGTATACTTCGAGTAAATAAATTAGAGTAAGACACACAAGGCGCTTGAGTGCCTCTTTTTCGGTGTTCTTTTTTGTGTTTCCGTCCTTGTGTGCTGTTCTTCTCATGTCTAAATAAAACATGCATTCAATTTTAATCTGGCAACTCACTTCGGCAAAAATATTTACATATTTGCCGAAGTTCGACATTCGGCAGTTAGAAATTATTGGTGCGCTTCGCAAACATTAAAAGTAATATATTACGGAATAAGGTCATCAAGTTGTTGCCGGCAGAGAGACTAGCAATTATAATGTTGTCTTGGTTTCTTTTTCTTTTTTTGCGTGTGATTAGGCTTTTTTAAAGTTTAATCATTCAGTAGACGAGTTAGATACGGCTCAAGTTTGCATTATTTGAAGTTGATTGAATATATTTCTTTCGTCCTGCGGCAACGTTGCAGGGTGATTTCGTCGAGGGTACTGGTTGCCTGCTACCTTGGACGCATCTCGTGACAGTTCTTAATATTGTTTACTGCAGGTAAGCGTAGTGCGATATTTTAATATGATTTTCTTGTTCCCATTTGTTCACTTGAAATGGGGCTCTTGATCTTTATGTTTATTTTGTGCGTGTGCTGCTTGTTCATTTCCTACAAAAAATTGAGGGTACACTTCGAGTAAATAAATTAGAGTAAGACACACAAGGCGCTTGAGTGTCTTTTTTGGTGTTCTTTTTTGTGTTTTCGTCCTTGTGTGCTGTTCTTCTCATGTCTAACTAAAACAAACATTCAATTTTATATTTTAATCTGACAAATTACTTCGGCAAAAAGAAAATTACATATTTGCCAAAGTTCGACATTCGGCAGTTAGAAAATATTCGTGCGCTTTGCAAACATTAATAGTAGTCCGTCAGAGGTTGGTTTTCCTTTCGTGAAGATCTCAATCTCACGAAATAAAAACCAACTTCATCCTCAGCCTGTTCAATTTGTTGCGGGATCCAAAGTCGCATTGTTAATTATCAAGTGTCGACCACATACCGATAGACTAAGTTCCCTGGGGACCGGGACATGAGCCCCTTTTAATAGCTTGGTCGAAAAAAATAAGCATACCTCGCTCTGGGCTGAAGTAAGGCCAGAACCAATGCAAACGCCTAACTTCGGCTTAAACACTTTCCTCTCACGCTCTGCAGGCGTGGATCAAAGGTACAGCTCTATTAAGTCAATGAAGCCGGACCAAGGGATTCTGGATGAGTTCTGAAATTTTACTACTCCATGACGGTGGACTGCCTCAGACACGAACCTAAGCCATTTGAGAACGTCGAGACTGTAATACAGATCTGCGTCTAGAGAGAAAATTCCGAGTGCTTGGGATAACGAGCCCTTTCGGTGGCCGACCTTGCCTTTCTTCGACCAGAACTTCAGCCATGATCTCCTTCTCTCTTTCTCTCTCTGCTTCACCAGTTCGTTGGGCTCCTTCTCCTTCTTCCATTCCTTCCCCCACTCTGCGCCCCCTTTTTCCTCCATGCTCTATGGTTTTCCTTCCCCCTGATAACGCGTCCCTCACCCTCCTCCTCCTTCGGGAGAAAGACCCCTGCCATTCGGGGTTGTCAATAAGCGTCTGCTGCCAGTTGGGAAATCGTCTTGTCCGTCCTTTTGTTTTGACTTCTTCCCAATATTTATATTATCCTTACCAGCACGCTCTCGATTCCAAGGACATATTTCAACCTCAATTTAAAAAAATATATATATATATTTTTTTTTTGTTTTACTTGTTTGTGTAATAACAGCCCTCGGAGTGGTTTATAGAATAAACAATAATAATCGGATGTTATGTAATATTTGGATATACATATTCCTGCGTCTGAAAAGACGATATATTATAAGTTCCACTTTAAGATTCGAGGCTAGGTGTGTGGCCATTTGTTCCTTCCAGCTTATTTATTATTTGCTCGCATTTACTTATAGGGCATGCTGACTGCCATTTTACAACTAATTAAGCATGTTATGTATAATAAATAAATGTTTTAATAAACACGTCCGATGTGTTTAGTAAAAAGGTAAAGAATCGCCATAAAAAATATTCAGCAATGGAGGTATGAAAATCACAGTTTATAATATTACACTCTGAAACACTTATCCGGGATACTGCTGCACTAGGGGCAACACGAATATTGTCACGAATGAAAATCAATGAGACGACGAATGTCTGAAGGAAAATAAACATTTAATGAGGCGAGCTGGTGCCAAAACTAAAAAGGAAGAGGCTAGCGTCGCAGGCGGCTTAACAGCAGTATCGAGCGCTAGGGCGAGGCTGACTCCAGCTCGCCACGCGCAGCCCCCACGCGTGTGATTCTGGAATAATAGACGTAGAAGGTTCGATGCATAAAACATTCAGACCTCGAACAAGCAACAGGGTTCTCAAATTTATAAGAACGCGACATTTACAGAAATAACAAAGAGGTGCTTCCGCTCCCAGGCATCGATCCTTGGCCTTTAGCGTGGGAGCCAAGCAGGATAACCTTTGACCACGGGCGCGCATGCTCGAAGACGCGCGTGGCATTACTCCCCCATTTGAAAAGAGCATCGCCTCGATGCAACGTGCAAGGAAACAAAACAGTGCCAAACAAAGGAAAGAATTGGAAAATACGGAGGATGGTAAAACA
The DNA here is from genome assembly GCA_037355805.1 of Ixodes ricinus. NCBI lineage: Eukaryota > Metazoa > Arthropoda > Arachnida > Ixodida > Ixodidae > Ixodes > Ixodes ricinus. The sequence goes on from JAZHYW010021748.1 coordinate 10,780, forward strand.
CAGTCCTATCAAGAGTATCACGGGATCACAGTTCATAGTCTTCTCGAACGTAGTACGGCTTGAGGTGCACGACTTGGTCGACTTCAGGGCGTGGTGGGCGGCGTGATGATGTTCTTGCTTCGTCAGGCATCACCTCGTAGTTCAGATCTCCGAGTCGACGAAGTACCTTGTAGGGTTTGAGGTATCGTTTCAGGAGATTGTCGCTTAGACCGCGGCGACGAATCGGTATCCACACCCATATCCTGTCTCCGGGTTGGAAGTGGACGTCGCAGCGACGAAGGTTGTACTGGTGAGCGTCCACACGTAGTTGGTCCTGAAGTCGGAGTCTTGCGAGCTGCCCAGCCTCTCGCGCGCGTCGGGTTATCAACTGGGCGTCGTCGCTTCCGTCGTCTGCTGGGTCGTGGGGCAACATCGAGTCGAGCATTGTCGTAACCTTTCGGCCGTGCACCACCTGGAAGGGAGTTAACCCAGTAGTCTCTTGCACCACCGCAAACGTGACGTCGGGCAATACCTCGTCGCTCGCGTTGCGCTCTACTTAGACGTACATAGAATCATGTCAGCGCAGGTCTTGTTGAGTCGCTCCGTCAGGCCGTTAGCCATCGCCGTGGTGCCGCGATGGCTGGTGTGGCTGAAACGAAACATTTCTTGCCTCAGCTGCGCCATAAATGGCGACCCGCGGTCTTTAATTAAAGCCTCGGGAGCGCCGTGACTAAGGGCGACGAACTCAATGAAACACCTGGCGGCTTCAACCGCAGTTCCCGACGGAAGGGCTTTAATTTCGGCGCATCATGTAAGGTAATCCGTGGTGATGATTATCCACCGGTTCCCTTGCGTCAATGGTGGGAACGGTCCAAGGAAGTCCATTCCGGTCTGTTGAAACTAGGAAGATGGAGGCGGAATTGGCTAAAGAAGTCCCGACGGCTTCGTGGGCGGATTCTTGGGTCGTTGGCATCCGCGGCAAGATCGCCTGTAGAGATGAACGGTTTTTGGGAGCCTGGGTCAGCAGTACTTTTCACGAATTCTGTCAAGCCTCCTGCTGTACTGCCCGCCGTTCAGTTCGTCACGGCATCCTTCGAAGATTTCTTCTCGAAGGCTGGAAGGTATAGCATACAGCCACGATGTGGTGTTGTCGTCGAAGTTCTCCTTGTACAGTACCCTCTGTCGAATGGCGAAGGTAGGCTGGATTCGCAAAAAATCACGGAGAACCGCACTTCCTTCTCCCTCTAGGTGATCGATGAATGCTCGTAGTTCAGGGTTGTCTTGTAGGAGTGCTGCCATGTCTCTGACATCCAGAGTGCGGAGGAACTACTCATCGTCGACGTCTTCGGTGCATGCAGCACCGACCTCATGTGTGGGCCTTGACAGTCAATCGGCATCATTGTGCTTCCGGTCGGACTTGTACACTACGGTCATGTTGAACTCCTGGAGTCGTAGGCCCTACCGGGAGGGGCGTGCAGAGGGGTCCTTGAGATTTACTAGCCAGCCAAACGACGGGTGGTTCGTTACCACATGAAAATGACTTTTATGCAAACACGCGCGGAACTTTGTTATTACCCAGACGAGAGCTGGGTACTCCTTTTAGTCGTTGAGTAGTTCTTTTCCACTTTAAATAGCGTCCGACTTGCGTAGGCGGAAACTCGCTCTGCGCCCTCCTGCTTTTGCACCACTACCGCGCCAAGTCCGGTGTTTCTGGCGTCCGTGTGGATGTCTGTTTAAGCGAACTGGTCGAAATGGCCAAGAATCGGGGCGTCTGGAGTCTTCGTTTTGAGCTCATCGAATGAGCGCTGGTGTTATTCTGCCTACCCAAACTTTACGGCGTCCTTCGTGAGGTGCGTCTGAGGTGTGGAAAGCTTGGCGAGGTTCCGAACAAAGCCGCGAGTAGTAAGCACAGAGTCCGAGAAATCTTCTCACGGCCTTCTTGTCGGACGGCGGTGTAATTTCTGCTCCGGCGCGCGTCTTACCGAGGTCAGGGCGAACACCTTCGTTGCTCAAGACGTGGCCAAAAACTTTAGTTCGCCATAAGCGAACTGACACTTCGTAGGCTTAAGTGACAGGCCGGCGGTCATGATGTATTGAAGCATGGATCGATGCCATCGCACGTGTTCGTCGAAATCTCATAAAAATACTACGACATCGTTTAGATAGACGAAGTAGCACTGCCATTTAAAACCTGCCAACACGGTGTCCATGCCACACTGGAAGGTGACTGGTGTTGTACAAAGTCCGAGCGGGATCACTTTGAAGTCGTATAGTCCGTCGGGCGCGACGAAGGGATTTTTCTCGCAGAGGCGTTCGTCAACTTCAATCTGCAAGTAGCCACTCTTCAGGTCCATCGACGAAACATACCGGGCGGTCTAACGTATCGTCGATGCAGGGGAGTGAATAGACATCCTTCTTAGTCACAGCGTTCAGTCGACGATAGTCCACGCAGAACCTCAGGGTTCCGTCCTTTTTTACAAGGACGGCTGGGGACGCCCGCGTACTTTTTAAAAGTTGAATGATGTCGTCATTGAGTATTTCCTGGACTTGATCTTGAATCACCTCTTTCCTTCAAGGAGATTTGGTACGGCAACTGGTGGGCGGGGAGAGCGTCGTCGTTAGTAGCAATGTGGTGATTAGGTACCGCTGTTTGTCTCACTATCGAAGTTGTCGCGAAATACTCACCAAGTTAGCTCAGAAGGTCAGCAGCCGTCCTCGTTCACAAACGGGAAGCTTCGGGTCAATGTCAACTTCTGAGGGCGGCGTTCCCTCGTGCTTCAATAAAGTCGGCTCTTCCGAAAGTGCAGCGATCGTGGCTGAGTTGCAGAGTTCGTCGCTGTGGCCCACGGCGAAACCTTTTGTAAGGTATTGTGGCTCTTTTGTGAAATTTTTAAGAAGGACCGTGGCACACCCGTCTTGAAGTTCAGTTCTTCCTCTTAGGACACCGATGCCTTTTTCTAGAAGAAACTGGGCGCTTCCCTCGAGCAGAACTTCTCCGCAGGTAGATTATTCGGTCCTCACGGGTACGAAAACACTCGACCGCGGCGGTAAGTTCACGTGGTTTGCGAGGACTCGGACCGCGGATGACGTCGCGTTGGGTTTCTCCGTTTATGGGACCAGTTTTCGTAGCGTCAACCCGTTTGCTCCTAGATAAATGACTGTGCCGTATTCCCATAGGAAATCAATTCCGAGGATAGTGTCCCTCGCACAGTCTTACAGAACCGCGAACTTCACGGGGCGGGTCTCACCAAGGATCTCAACTCGTGCGGTACACATTACAGTAGGCGTTATTAGGGTACCTCCGGCGGTTCGTATTTGCGGGCTATCCCACGGCGTCGTCACTTTCCGAAGATAGCGTGAAAGCCTTCCACACAAGACGGAGTAGTCTGGTTCGGTGTCCACGAGTGCCGACGCGTCGTGGCCGTCGATGGTCACATTGAGGCTGTTCGGCACCTTTTTAGAAGCCTCGCTCCGATGCATGGAGTCGGTCGAGTGAGAGGTCTCCGGCGTACTTGGAGGCTCTTTACGTCGTCGGTGGACGGCAACTTTACCTCCAGGGGTTGCCGCGCATAGTTTTCCCAACGAGACAAGGGCGATAGGCTCTCATGACGGGGTATGTGCATCGGCGAAGCTAGACGTCGCGGTGACGTCGACCGGGACCCGTGGCGAGGACCAGGCAGGGGAGACTGAGGCTGTCGAAGGTACTCTTCGATGCCGCGATGGCGTTCGCCCTACCTTGGGTACGGGTCTGTCGGGTGGAACCCGCGCAGTTCCATTTGTCGGTAGGGGCATCGACGATAGGTGTGGTCGGCTTCCCCACAGTGGTGGCAAAGTGGGCGTCGATCGGCCGTTCGGCACACGTCGGTTTTTCTCTGCGAGGGTCGCTCTGGGCGATCGTCCTGGACTTGTTCTTCCTGGCATCGAAGATAATACGGCGTTAGATTATTCCGTCGGGGTGGTTCCTGGTATTGACGTAGCTCGGCGTAGCTCAGCGTCCGATGCTCAAGCGCCGCAGTGTAACAGGAGGCCGTGGTTCCATGGTTCTCTGAAGCTCTTCTGGTACGACTTCGGCGATGGACAGCGGTGCCGGGGTGTCGGCAGCAGGCAGCAATTTCTTGAGTTCTTCACGATCAACATGAACTCGCGGAGCTCGTCGGCGCTGGTGCTCGTCGGCGCTGGTGCTCGTCGGCGCTGGTGCTCGTCGGCGCTGGTGCTCGTCGGCGCTGGTGCTCGTCGGCGCTGGTGCTCGTCGGCGCTGGTGCTCGTCGGCGCTGGAGCAGGTCGGAGTGCCTGCTCTAGGCTTATATTCTCCCGAGCTCCTCCTTGCCGGTCGCTTGGTCGGTGGGATCGTTGCCGTTGTAGCTTTTCCCGGGTGTTTGTGGAACCAGCGTTCATGGCCGCCGGGGTCGGTTTCAAGTACTTCTTCGTTTTTTCTTGCCACTTGAAGTCAGGACGCGCGAGAAGGGCACGTAGAAAAATTAATGTCTTTGGTCGTCTCGTCGAAATAACTGAGCGCCGCTGTCGGCCACGTTGATTTGATCGTAAAAGGTGCGTAAGACAGCTCCGGAGCTGTCGTAGGATTTCATCCTAACCTGCGCAAAAGTTCCGATAATTTTGTTTCGTGAATACGAATTTGTTCTTGGGTTTTGTCGTACGCATATTTTTGGCGTAAAATGGTTTCGTGAATCTGGCCTCAGATTTGTTGCATAACTTTGTGGAAGAAAAATTCCAGCCACTTCGGGGGTGACTATCTGAACGCAATTATAAGCAAGCCCAATTGTTTTCGTGTTTTGTTGACCTGCTGTTGTGCAAGGAGGCTTGATGCGGTTTCCCCGCGCCGCTACAAGCACCTAACACTCCCCGTACCCCATCACAGCAGGTGTGGCCCACTACTTTGTCACCAAGAAAAAGAAACTGATTGCTGCATGCTTACCGTTGAACATTCGGTCATATCATTTATGGACGAAAACTCAATACAAGAACGGGCTCCTCAATGTTACATTAAACAAATAGTTAAATTACGAGAACGAAAGAGGGACATAAAAGACAAGAGACAGGCAGCGTCGTCTGCTTTCTTTATGTCCCGCTTTCCTTCTCGTCATTGGGACACCAACGCACTCAATCATTCCCCGAGAATAATGTTGTAATCCGTGTTGTCGGTAACGCGTTAAAAGTATCGGCACTACCGTTACCGCGTTACTTTTTTCGTTAACGTAGTAACCTACTCGTTACTTTCTCAGAACAATAACTAGTAACGTGCTCACGTTACTTATTTCGAGTAACACGTAACGTAGTGGCGTTACTGGTTGGTCGCGTCTTCTTCCCATGACCTGAAAAAAGTTGACCTATATTTGTTCGTGTTTTTATGCGTCGTTTTACCTGAAGTAGAGACGCTATAGATGTGATGGCACCATTCATACAGCGTCAAAAGAGCACCATCATGGTGTTCGTCATGCTTCTGTACGTGTTCTCTCGTCGCTAAGATAACGGTAAAAAAATGCCCAGAGTCAGTGACGCCGCGTGATCGATCCCATGAGCTCGTAGCATCTGGACTTAAGATGAACCGAGGCACAGGCGCCAAGTCATTAATCATTGCACTCATTCCACATACCTTCAAATTTTTGCCTGACTTTTCCCCACACTAAAGGTCCCACTTTAGAAAAGCCCCGACACCCATGCCCTTTGTGCCAGTGTCAAAAAACGCTGTTGCCGATAATTTTTAATTGCAAAGTGACGCCAGAGTAACGTGCATTACTTTTTATCGGTATTTTTAACGCGTTCATTTTATTTTGAGGTAACGTAGGTCGGTAACGTGTTCCTTTAGTTTGCATCTATCGAGTGACGTATTTCATTAATTTGTTTTCTGAAACGCCTACAACACTGGACTTGCAACGCACTTAAACAGCGCCTTTTGGTCACATCAAACGTTCCCGTGAGCTTGCGTTGCCAGATATTTTATGGACTTGTATGTACTATCGGGTTCGAATAAAGTGCGAACAGCGGAGCACGTGGCCGTCGACACATGCTGCGCTTCCTGGAGGCCTCTGAAGACTGATAAAACTGCGGGTTGGAGAGTAGCGCTGTTAGGGTGTCCGTCCTAGTCCGATGTGTTTGACCGTCGCCCATCCCAACCCAAGCTTCGACGCCGCGACGGTCGTGCGCTGGAAGTTCCATCACAGCTACTTCTCGGCTTGAGCCACGCGAAGAAGCTCGCTGCTCGTAGCAGGAGCAGGCTGCATGCGCGAGCGTCCGTGGAGCATGACTGCAACGTCATGCTCTCTCTAAACTTGCGCAGTTGACTGACAGTGACCAAAACTGAAATCTCTTCAATTCCCAAAATATTTTGCGATTAGGACCGCCTTTTCTATTCCAGAGCGACATATGGGTTTGAGACGTCCTCTGAGTTTATATACCAGTTGCAAAAATCTGTGAACTCCAGGCAGCCATAGGCGCGGTGGAAAGACGAACTCTCGCACTCCTGACGCCAGGGAGTTTACTCGACCATGTCGTCTTAATTTGGATGTCGGTTGGACAATATCTAAACGAGATAGAAAGAGAGCAGTGGAAGCATAAATATTCATCTCTTTTCTTTTTTGTGAGCACCTCTCCGACAAAAACACCCGTCTAAAACAGTAAAAAAAGAACCACTAGCTTTGCAGATTTTTCTCATAATCGTAGCACACGTTTTGCTACAAAGCTTTCCCGATTGTCTTCCCACTTTCTTGAAGATTAGCAGGCAGAATCGGAAGAGCGAGTGCGCGAACATTCGTTTCTCTCGAATGAACCCTCGTGGCAACGGTCAAGCGAATCCAGATGAGCTCGAGGAATTTGACTTTGCAGGACTTAGAAGCGGCTACGGACGTGCCCGCCACCGCAGTCTAGAGTAGCGACGCGCGCGAGTCCCGTAGACCGCGCGCTTGAAGAAACCGAGCACGTCGCATTCGGCCCCACCGCGCCGAAAAAAAAAAAAAACGAAAAAACGGCGGTCTGTCGCGCTCCAAAAATTTCCTCTCTCCGAACCCCGGCCCTCCAATTTCTGTGTCCTTTTTTTATAATTTTTTTTTCTAGAAATATGAAAAGGAAAAGAAGTTAAAGGAAGGGAAACTCGGACGTTCAGTTTTCGCGACGGACGGGCGGCACTTCCTTCTCGCGTCTCGTAAAGCTGGCCAAGCGGTTGCCCGAGCTCGTCGTCTACGGTGAGCACGTTCCTGTCCTTGCCCTAGTCCGCATTTGGAGCCTAGGCCTCCGCAGCTACCGAAAAAGAAAACAAAAATGACAGCCTCGCACGCCCAACCCCATTGGCATGCGGCCAAGTAGTGGAGGAAGGGAGAGGGAGGGGATAGGGGTTAGAGCGCGTGCGCACTATCGATCCCCTCGCCTGAGGGGATGAAGAGGGCAGCGCGCGCCAACCGTCAGCCTTTAGGGTCTCCCTTAACTTTGCCCCGTGAGGTTTTTGTCGGTTAGACCTCCCTACCAAACTCATGGACTTCTTTATTTTGAGAATGCATGCCAAGATGATGCCTATTCCCCATGCTCCGACGCCGCCCAGGCTTGCGCCGGAAGAGCGCCGAGACAAACGGTGCCGCGCATGAAGCCGCCGCCAACGGTATATATGGCCGTACACTTGATCTCAGGACGTGGCAGCTGCGGGTGTTGCGCAGCCTCGCAGTTGGACGGTCGGCCCGGTGGACCCCTGCACGAACCTGCGCTACCTGCGGCTGTCGTTGGTTGTTGAAGTCACTGTGCGGTCTCGACAACTGTTTCCTAATGAAAGCAAGGCTTGTTGGGTTATTTGGTTCATGGTACTATGGTGCCTCGAACGCGTCTCCGACTGGTGTGTTTTCGCGTCCAAAAAGCCCTCGATTTCCGCCTGGTGACGTTATAAAAGTGGCATGCTGTCGCCGGTCGCCATCCTGGTGGTGTTCCAGCAGCGTTGGTAGATGTAGCAGACGCCTGTTCTGCTGCAGGTCGCTCTCTGGTGTGACAGTCCAAGGAAGCTTCAGCTGCCAAGAATTGGAACGCCATGACGACTGCGACACTCGCGTTCGCCCCAGCTTTGTCCTTGTCCACTCCTTCCTGTTCCTTCTCTGCGTTGGCGCATACAAGCTCACTCGGTATCTGGATAATAGACGCGGACTAGGTGCGCCGCGTGAGCCGCAGTGAGTCTGTCATTATTCGACTTTCAAGCGCACCATTTTCTCCATACACTTAGCTGCGAACAACGTCGAGTCACCAACAAAAGCCTAGCGCAATGGACCGGTGTAAAACGAGGTTGTAATAGCATTTTTGTCTAGTCGACTATTTCTGACTTTGTGTTTCTGGTGAAAAAAATAAGAAAGTAAACGCTTCAATTATTTTGTAGCAACAGAATGTTTTGCTTGTGGCTGCCGAAAGATGCGCATTTAAGATTCAAACAAAATAATTAAAGCGCTTACTTTATTTATTTTGTTTTATTCTTAAATGAGCATCTTTCGGCAGCCCCAAGCAGGAAAATTCTGCTGCTACACGAAACAAATGTGCATGCATGGGAAGGTGGCAATTCAATAAATTGAGAAGACGTTAACAAAACTCCGAAGGTTTCCCAAAAGGAATCGAACCCAGGACCCAAATATTGCGAGCAGGATGTTCAACCTGACCTTTCCTCCCTCTTCACGAGGGGGTCGCACAGCCGACGCGCAGTCGAAAGCAAGGAGCTGACGCTTTTGTCCGCCATTGTGCAGGAATTACACCACATCCAACAAAAGGCACACTTTCAAAAGGAATCAAGTGCATAATGCTAACAGCAAATATCCTAAATGCATTGCAGGATCTAACTGGGATACGTGGAGAGGAGCGGGGCATGATGGGCCTGAGTTTTAGTGGGGACAGGTCTCGAGTAATGGTGCTTAACGACTAAAAGAGAACCCCTGAAAATATGAAAACATTGTGATAGACCGTCTAGAGCAGAGGTCTCCAAACACCGGCCCGCGGGCCAGATCCGGCCCGCGGAGGTGTTCCGGTCGGCCCGCGGATGGCCGCGGTTTTTGCAGAGACTCCCGGCCCGCGTTCCGCAAAAATAAGAGCTCGTAAAAAATATCGACGCCGCGACACGTACCAAAAGCACGAACCAAGGTATAAAAAAAGATGAGAGAAAACTGTAATGTGTGCAAATATTGGAATTTTCGAATAGTAATTTCGAATAATACGCTTTCGATATTCGCTTCGAGAAAAACTCTGATATTCGTATATTTCCCAATGTTGACCGCGGCGGGTTAGCCTCGTTCAGCGCGCTTCTTACCGAGCACCGGTGCACTGAGGAGAGGCAACACCCGAAAAGCTCGTTTTTTCGGGTGTTGTTTCTCCCAATGCACCGGTACTCGATAAAGCACGTTCAACGGGGCTAACCCGCCGCCCTCAACAATTGGAAAAGTACAAATATTTCATTCACGTTATTAAGAAAGCCAGCTTTCAAAGCAGGATGTTGCGTGCGCGCGCGTGGTGTGTAAAAGAAACCGAAAAGTTGTGAATGTTTACATCTTCACTACAGTTAATTTTTCAAAATGAAACTGTGGCTATTATACAAGAGTATATGTTAAAGCAGAGATGTCCTGACAACCTACGTTCATCATTCATGATTTTATTTTTCTCGAATTCTATATTTAGTAAAGAATATCTGCATATAGAGAGACAATTTATAAATCCTTTCAATGGACCTTTTCCGAGAAGTATTCTGCGCACGCGCGAGCGCCCGATGCCAAGCGGCGGAAGTCTGCACGAAAAATCGAGGAAATTCGGAAGGAGGCTGTGGATCAGCGAGTAGAAAACGTAATTGCAGCATACATATAATTGTGTTACGCAAAAAAGAAAGCGGACGGAAAGAATAACACGACGTTTAAGTGGACGCCACAGATGCCCCACTCGGAAGTCGCGTTGGGCACGCCCCGCTGCTCAGAGAACGAAGAAACTGGTAGCGTTGCTCCCATTATCGATTGGTAGCGCAGGTAGGTCCCTTCCTCGATTTTGAGTTCGTGCAGCCACCACCTGGTGCCGTCGGTATGTGAAAAAGGTCCATTAGGTGTAGGTGGGAACCTCTGTAGGTTTAATTTTATGTCAAATGCATCGTTTACTTGTCATTCCCATGTAGGCAATAGACTTTCTGAGGTGACAGTCCAGAAATATAGCTAGATTAAAATTAGCTTAGATATGGACAATTTGAAGGTTCGGAACAGCCTTTACAAGATCAGATGGGTTTTCGTTTAGGCACGGTGCAGTAGTGAAAAACTATTCGATATTTGATTCGAAAATATTCGGCCAAAACAACCATTCGCTTGGAACTCAAGATCCATTATTCGCGCATGTCTAGAAAAATTAAGTCAAAACGCCGGTTCTCTCGGCATATTATTTATTGTACATTGTCATCACCAGGATTACTATTCGCAGTTCCCTGCTTCTTGCCTGCGTAACTATGAAAAAAATCCTTTGCGTTCTTATGTATATTGTGCATAGTGAACTCACCGGATCGTCCATTTTCTCGAGCCTTCCGCCCTGTGTGAATATGCCAAAGTTCATGAACTTTGATTTATCTCTGGTGTGTTCTCATGGTCACAATTATGTTGTAATTTCAAAAGTAGTAAACTATTTCACTTAACAATAAAGTATGTGTATAAGTACTTCTTACATTTATTTTCGAATTCTTGCTCTAGTTCATATATTTCTTTAATTTAAGCGCATACTTCCGGCATATTTGTTGAGTATTTCCTTGTTTATATTGTCTTACCTGATTTCCGGCCCGCGAGGTCCTCAAACAGGTCCCCAAACCGGCCCCCTAGCCAAAAAGTTTGAAGACCCCTGGTCTAGAGGAATGCAACAATCCGGGGGAATGATTAAACGAGTAAAGGAAATATCTAAAGGAACATATGGGAAACATAAAAAAATAAAATGGAAAATACGTATAAATATATAACTTTATGCATTGTGAAATCTGAATAATTTTGAAGTGGACAGGGACATTTAAAAGGAGTGATGGTGACTGGTCAATTTTTTTTTGTCTTTGTCAATTGGGTATCGGTGCAAAAAGTCAGGTTCAATCAGGATTGGAGATTTAACTAAAGGGCGTTGGTGTGTTTGCAGCAGGAGCGTATGAAACACACCAAATAAGAGGGGTTACAGGGACATATCTGCTGGTCGTACTTTGAGAGAAAAGAGGTAATTAGTTAATTAAAATTTGAACAAAGCTTAATGTAAATGGAAGGTACCAGGTAGGCACGAAATGTAAAAAGGAAATTATACTTGATAATATTTAAACGCAAAATGTACGAAACGAACCGGAAAGCTCACAAATAAATGCTGACGCACTAGTGATGGGACTGAGCTGATTAGTTCGGGGGAAAAGAGAGTAAAAGAAGCACACAGAAATGTGGGGGAGAATATTGCGGGGGAAATAAGATTTAGCAAATGTACAGCCCACACAAACCGGACATAAGAGAGGAACATTCACGGGGAAGGTCATTACTGTTTACGGCGAGAATTCTCGAGGACAAGCGCATCTAGGCTATATTTCAAAGACCCATATTTGTCACTTGGTATAGTGACCACTAAACGCTAGAACGTGTGGTTTTCAAGCGCATGCGGCTTCGTCCTGCCCTGCCTGAAGGGGTTTCGGATTTGACGAGAACGCTTGCATTTGTTCCGCGAATGGAGGAACAGGGGATCAAAGGTTCCCATAAAAAAGCGGTTTCAAGATTGGTGGAGAAGGTGTGGAGAAGCGTAATTGTACTCGAACTTGGTTGAATAGATGATTTAATTGGAGAGAAAGTTTACAGCAAAACATTTAAAGCCATAGGGGAAAATGTTTCTAGGTTTGGTGGCGCAAGCTATACCGCCCGAAGCACGGGTATCCCATATCATCCGTCCCTTTATTCAGTATATGATAAAATACATAGATGACATACGTTTACTGGAAGTTTTCTGGCAGTCTTCACAATGTCTCCCAAAAGGCAAAAAAGCGTAACAAAAGCGCGTCACTGAATAGAAGCGGCAGCCCACTGAGGCTCAGCCTGATCATCGGTCAATGCGACGCCAGCAAAGAGAGAACAGCGCTCGGCTAAAGATGAGGCAGATGACATCGTTCTGATACAACCAGGGAACGAGTATGAAACAGAGGTTCGTCTTAATTTAATCGGCGTAATATGACCTTCCTAGAAGAAACGACGAAATGCGATATACAAGTCCCGCAGAAACCGTCTGTTTTTTTTTTTGTTTGTTTTTTACTCGGGTGCTTGGTATTTTGACAAGCTTGTGAATTCTATGCGGTCCATGCCAGATTAAGAATCGCGAGAGGTTTCGAGGTGTTTGAATGTACGGATCAAAATAGTTTCACTCCCTGCCCTAGCTAAAAGTGGAGTTTCGTTCAGTCCCCTCTGCAAGGCCTCCTTGATTATCCCAATATTTGATCGTAAATCCCCACAGCGGTAAAGACGTTCCCGTCGTGGGTAAGAGCAGCGCGCCAAAGACCCATTTTCTGCGAGGCTTCCACACGGACTTCTAACTGTCACGTTGCCCTCTTGAGAATACCAAAACTGAATTCAATGCGGGGTAGCAACCACCGTGTAGCAACACCACGTAGAGCCTGGATTTTAGAAGGGATTTCTCTGCAAGTCCCCGAGACAGGTTAATCGGTGCTTGTCGCACGTCACACATACCAATTACTGGACCGAGGAGGTGAATACTTTACGCCATCTTGAGCTTAAAAGCTATTCATAGCCTCTGATATTGGAAAATTGGGAAGCGACCAGCTTTCGAATCGCGAGCACCGAGGTCCCCAGTCTTCCCCTTGCATCGAAAACATCGCTGTCGAAACTGTTCACGTATGTGGCACGTGAACGTTGGTCTGAAACTGAAGACCAAGAACTCCTCCCTTATGGTAAACGCTTCGGTTCAACCCTGGCATTGCAGAGGAGGTACCCATCCAAGCTGTCCTCAGCAGAGATGGACACGTTACTGAAAAAAGGAACGAAATATCCTTACTCGTTTCTCGCTCAAAAAGTAACCGTGTACCTTACTCGCTACTGAGTTTTAAAAGCTACTCAAACTTAACGAGTTACTTTCTTTCAGAATGAATGAAAAACAGTGCCTAAAAGGAAAGGTTAAAAAGTACGACCACAAGATAACCAGGCCTATGTTGCGTCTTTTTGTCGTGTACTTTTGAAATTTTTTATAATGTTTAAAGACAACCAACTGATTCAGCCTACCATTTTTTGGAATGTCTAATATTTCCTGAAGTATACCCACTTTCAAGTATTTAGCACGATTAATAATTCCTCGTTTTTATAGCAATCATGGATATACTGAATTATCAAACCAGCGATGTGTTTATTGGAAGAATCTCCTGGAGGTTGGCGTTGCTGCGGTTATAAGCATATGTTATGCATTTGTGCAGGAACATAGACCTGGCAAAACAAAAATGTGTGTACTCCCTTCAATGCAGATGCTGGTTTATGACGTAATAATCTTTGTGTCCGTTAAAGCAGCAAGCTGCATAGGTCCAAGGTTCTCCTTTAAATGGAGAAGCATAGGTAGTGGAGATAGAAATCAGGGAAGGTATCATTGGGGCCGAAAACAATGCCCTCGTGCTCTCTCCATTTTTTTCTTCTTTTATGTAATGAAGTGGAAACAGACCTTCCTTGGTAAAATCGTGTCGAACCCGAATTCTGGAACCCTCATTCGCAATCCACTCATCGGAGAAAAGGCGTCTCAATGTGATGAGTTTCACTAGTCCGCGTAGTACTGCCGTGCGTGGAGACTTTGCCAATACAGGGCATGTAGTACAACAAGAACTGGGAATTACTTAAATTGAGATGGGGACTCGAATCTTAGGGCATGGTCGACGAAACCCAAATGCAAGCAAAGCATCGTATTTGGGACTGTCACCTTCTGTTCCCGAAATTCCCGGTTCAAATTGTTGTGCCTCACAGGAGTTGGCCTCTACCCTGTATTTAAGCCGATTTTGACCCCATTCAAGTGTAGACTTTTCCCACCGAAGGGAAGCTAGACACGTCAGATATTCAATGAATGCAAGAGAAGGTTACACGTGGTTAATTGAGCGTACCTCGTTGTGTTTGTTTGTTAAAAAAAATATCTGTAAGGAAGAGACCATTAACCGATATAAAGTTCAATGGTTTAATATTAACTGTGGAACTGTGGCTATGCTCTCATACTTCGTGCACACTGTTTCATTGTCCGTCTCGCCATTTGTTTTGCTGGGAAAGTCACAGGTGCAAGCTGGGGAGAGTCAGGAAGGTTAACTTAAGTTGCATACCTCCCAGCAGAAATAACCGAATGCCGTTACTCACCACTCCATGTAACAGAGACGAAACTCGTTTCTTTTTAAAAGTGACGAAGTCGTTGCTTAGTTGCCGAAGAGAATCACTAGACGCAAGTGACGCGTTACGTACAACTCTGGTCCTGAGGGTTCGCAGGCCCGCCCATCCCGTGGAGGGACGGCCGCGCGCAGTGTGTACATGTGCCAAACCAACGGCCCCCAGCGGATTGTCTGGACGGCTGTTTGTTCGTCGGGTCGGATCGCTTTTCCCCCGCAATGAGCGTGAATTGGCCATTCCTCTCAATGTGGCCTGAGCGCGAAAAGGCGCATCTGACAGTAATCTGGCATTCTTCCAATGACTCCGAATCGACTTTCAGTGTGCCGTCCTCCAAAACGACCGTTGGCTGATGCCTCGCCAACGGCACTGGTTCCTCTTGGCTATTAAAGGTCCATCTTCACTTTCTACATTTGCTCGCTTTCTTCTCTTCCCAGTCTTCTCACTCCGTCGACACTTCCGAAAGTTCCACAGAGTTCGGCTTATAAACACTTCGACATAAAAAGGTAATTTGTTTAAGTAGTTTATACAATACTTTATCTTAAATTGGAGGAAATTATATTAGCATAATAGCAAGCATATAATTATTATCTAATTTCCTTTGTTATTCTCTTTTGCCAGGTTGCGTCATTTCGTTCTCATTTTCCGCGCATGCGCATAATATTCAAACTTCAATCAAACCTTTTGTCAAACTTTGCCTTTAAATTTTGATAAAATGCAAAGCAAATTGCTGGGCATATTGTACGCAAAACGTGCAGGGCATATTACAGGCATTATATTGCACGCGAAGCGTGTGGTTTCAGTCGGAGTCCCCATGGTGTTGACGTCTACGCTGTCGGCGCTCTTCTTCGGTTAGTTCAGTGACTGGCTTAATTCGTGCTATGTACGCTCGACAGCAGTTTTGGAATTTTAGCTATCGGCGTTACCCCGGGTTTGAGACCCCTGGCACTCTTCCAGAACCCTTCATTGCCACAGATGTTTTTCCGACGTCCAACCACCGTCTGGCGGGCAAGCGGTGGCGCCGGAGTGGTGGCGCAATCACCAGCAAATCGGCGTCGAGTGTGCGTGGCCTCGCGTGTGACGTCACATCTGAACCAGCCTACCTGCATCGAGCTAGGAGTGTGCCGTCATCACTTGGCTCAGCGAATCAGTGTCGAGTTAATCGGCGGCTTTACTTTTCGGCTTCACAAATTTCAACCCCCCTCCCCCCCCCCGATGAGACACAGAAAGTTTCACGTGAAAAAGACGGTCCAACGTCGCCAGGCTGGCTACATCCCTAGTCAGGACTCTCGCAATTTGGGAGATGGAGAACCTAGTGCAGCGTTCTGCCTTCCAGAAGATAGAAGCAAGAAGAATTGCCGCAACGGCAGCACTTCACGGCTTCTTCGACCTATTTAAACGCGGCAAAAAAATAATTACCTAATTTAATTTTAAGAAAACACCGGGTATTTTTATGAACTCACAAAACTTCAAAAAAGCACATCAATGCAATTTTTGGTTTACCACTTGTGTGAAGTATTAGGACCTAGCCATTTAGGTGGACGCGGCCGACCTAACCAGGGGCCGGCCGGGTGGCTACTCGAATGTGTAGACAATGTGGTCTCCCACGAGTGTGCTTGCAATGTCCAAGCAAATTTAGTCAAATTTAGCTGAACGCATCTCATCGTGATAGTGGCCGGTAGTTACGCGGATAGGATTTACTGCCAGACTTGTGACTTCCCAATCAATATTTTGCTGCAGAGTCAGGTGTATTTTAATAAAGCCAAAAAAACTAGAAAGCTAAACGAGACACGAGCCCGCAAGCTCATGACAGGATATCACGGGACTACACCTGAGCGCGTTTTTGTTTTTTTTCCTCCGCTTCACTGACCTCTGAAGCAAATGCCGACGACAAGGGCGAGCTTGCGTGAAACATTTTTCGTGCGATGGTTTGGTACTTCTATCCCGTCCGCTAGATGTTCTGTGCTTGAAGATCAATTGGCCGGTACTACGAACGACACTTTTAAAGTAGAGGACCCACGTCCTTTGCCATGTTGGTTCGTCGTGCGCCGCCATTACTTCGTCCAGCTCATGGTACGTCGTCACATTGGGAATGTCTTGCACATGTCCTTCCTGTGATCTGTGCAACATTTTGTTAACGTATTTGCAGCCTTTTGGAGGTCCCAAAAACGGGGTTCGTATATCCCTTCATATTTTTAAAGTTGAATGTGTGTCTTAGATAACCACGATTTTGGAAGTAATCGGTACACATACTCTGAACACCACGTGACCATGGAGACTAGAATGAGCGCGACTGAAACCGGTCAATTTCCGACCGGCTGTTTTCGGCCGGGAAGAAAACAAATTTAAGCCATATATTGTGTTCTAGGTAGTTGGGCTCTTATAGCTAATGTTCAAACGAAAACCTCGGTGGGCATAAATAGACTGGCAGTGTCCCTTTAATAACTTTCCAATTAAAGGGTACCACTTTCGTCTCCAGGGTCTGCCGAAACAATTTTCACTCTAAAAAATGGCTGCGCGTCTACTTGCCCGCAAAACACTCAAAGAGACAATCTCAGCGATCTAGGAAATCAGCTCAGCGAATAATGAGGCGGAACATCTGTTTAGACCTAAAAATAAAGTCTGCGCTGTGGCATTGCGCAATGGAAAGCGTGATGCTTGCCTTGCGAAATGCCACAGCGCAGACTTAATTTTGAGGTACGAACAGATGTTCCACCTCATCATTTGCTGGGCTGATTTCGTAGATTGCAGAGATTGGCTCTGTGAGGTTGTCGCAATGCGCGGCAGTGGTCGAAAGGGCGCACCATTTTGAAGAGCTTTGTGGGTCCTGGAGCCGCCACTCGAAGGCGGCTATTTGTTTGAATACACGGCGGCCTTA
The DNA here is from genome assembly GCA_037355805.1 of Ixodes ricinus. Lineage (NCBI taxonomy): Eukaryota > Metazoa > Arthropoda > Arachnida > Ixodida > Ixodidae > Ixodes > Ixodes ricinus. The sequence continues at coordinate 27,991 of JAZHYW010021748.1, forward strand.
GCTCAGAGGAGTGGATGGTGTGGGGTTTTCATCGGCGATGTCGGGCCCCGATAATTGCGCGCCCGTGGCAGTGTAACCCGATAGACCCTGCACGTACGTGTGCCGGACGGGCAGCATCTGGGATCGACTCGTCGGGGTCCCTTTCTTTCTCTTCCGACTCGTGTCGGCTTTCGCCGTCTTCTCTTATGAGAACCGCCTCGGCAGGTGTCTGCGCCAACGCCGCCATACGTGGCCCCGACGATGTTCTCCTTCCGGTCCTCCTTGCACCGCGTTTCTCGATCCTGGCGGCTCTCTTTGCTTCTCAAGGGGAGCCAGGCCGGAAGGGGGGGGGGGAGGAGATATGTGATTCCTGATACTGCTTTCGGCTTCCGACTCGTACCGGCTTTAGTCGTCTTCTCTTCTGAATAACCACCTTGGCAGGTAACTAGGCCGACGCCGCCACACGTGGAATAGGGTGCGTGACCGCTCGTCTGTATGTTATGAGAGCGTCGCCGACTGCACCCAATAGGAATGGTATTGGACTGTGATTGGGTAGGACAAGTGGTGGCCACGGGTTTTTAAACCGGAGGAGGACTGGAGGAAGGGTAGTTTTTTTACGGGGCTCCAGGGGTGACCAGATATACGCTCCCGGACCGGGTCTTGCCGGAAGACTCCTGCCGTGTCCGGCGAGGATGACAGTTCTGTGCCTTTTGCTATTGTTGTAATTATTGCATTGACTCCCAATTAGTAGACGTAGTTGTTCTTGTTGACGTCAAATCTCCGTGATACGTTATTCGACATCCTCGACGAGATGCGAAACTTCAAAATTGACATCAAGCAGCTAGCATCCACATCAAACATCATCATCAAAGAAGAAAAAAACGTCACTGGCTCTTTGTGTGTTTCGCGGGCAAGTAGACGCGCAGGCATTTTTAGAGCGTTGTTAGGAAAGGTCCAGATGATAAATTAGTATTGATTAAAAGTCCGGCGGCAATGTTATACAGATCAGGATGGGGACATTCTAATGGATTAAATAAGATTCACTTTTCGACGAAATCTGTAACAATAAAGCTCATTAAAAAAACTGTTAGTTAAGGTACTGGGAATGAATGAGTAAATGCACTGTTTATGATTTCGGCGAATTTATTATTCAATATCAGGTCATCAAGACTACTCGCAAGACTGATGTCTGAGGGTTTCTTGTCGTTAATAACACTCCAAAATTGAGGAGTTCTGCTTAGTAATATTGTAGGTAGAGTGTAATGCAAGAATGAATGCTTACTTTCGTGGAACAAACTTTTGTAATAAGATAAGGAAGTGCCATACTTAAGCCAGCAATTAGGCGTATTCGCTCATGTAGAATTCGTGAATAGCCTTTTCGCTTTGCAAGAAAGGCGGCGAAGTGAATTAGTGAGCCAGGGTTTAGACGCATTAGATCGAATAGATGTGCACGGCACTCGACGGGTTCGAGCATTTTGTTCTTAAATGAATAATAACTTTTATTTCCCCCATTTTGATGAAAAGTGTAATTGAATAAAACTATGTGGTCAGAGAGCTGGCAATTAATCATGTCATAGTTGCCTTTGTGGCACAAACGTATTTTGTTTTTATAAAATAACGCTGACTTTAGCGGCTTAATATTAAGAAAACATTCTAGCGCTTTATTGTCGCTAATACCATACTTGTATGTACCGCGCTACTTTTACCTGGATACTTTTTTAAGAGAGGCAAAGTATTTTCGTTACATTCTAATGACGTAACGGTATTTCGTTACTTTTTGAGGGGTACAAATTGAGTAACGAGTAACGGTACTTAGTTACTTTATTTCACCACCTTGTACATATCTGACTAATACCTCCATTGAAAACGACTTAACTAGACGGGGATCAGTAGGAAGTGCTAAATCAAGAACATTTGAACTGCTCCCGATGATTTGGGCAGGCAACTAACAGAGGTTAAAGGAAAAGCGCAAGTGATTAACATTGCGGTTTACATTTGCTTCTTCAGAGCACATTGGCGCCAGGGTATTCCAGTGTATAGGCCCATACCTCTCGAGTCTGGAAAACCCCTGTGGCGTTGTGAGCATTTGTTTACGTGTCTCGCGGGCGCTAAGCTGAAATAAATGCATTGGTGAATAGAAATTGATGAGAAAAAACAAACTATTACACCGAAAGCATTCTAATCGTTTCTCTAGGGTACTGACAGCGCGACCTGTATGTTTCTTTTGTTTATATAATTTTTTTTTACTCATTTCACACACACTGTTATTGCCGCGTGTAAACAGAATTGTTACTGACCATGGCTCCTGCATGATCAAAGACCCCAGTGCCGCTTTATGCTTAATACAAGCATAACATGAACACGTCTCATGAAAGCGCTTGCGCCCCTGGCCGATGGAAACAGGCCTATACCCAGAAGGTTAAAGTCACCAAAGAGAAGCATTGGCTTGCTAGGATGATGCGCTGAAAAAACAAGAAATCCTTAAGTAAATTTCAGAAGTCGGGAGACGCTTTGGGTGTACGGTTTCAAACTCTAACTAAATGTGATCCCATGCAGGACTTAAATGAAATTCAAACTATCCCAAGTACACTGTGAACAGATACAACCTGACTGAATGTTTCTGTTCATAGCGAGAATCCCGCCCCTTCGGCGGTCTGCTCTGTTAGATTGCTAAATAGAGAAGTCATGGTGATCTGGCAGTACTTCACTGTTATGAATGTCACAATTGAGTCATGTCCACAAAAATAGAACATCAGCATTACAGGAACACATCAGCGTCAATAAATCATCACGCTTCGACAATACACTACGTAAATTAGCGTAAAGAACACTAATGAGGTTTAGCCGGTCAACAGTATCAACTGAAACACTCGACGCGTTCCTTTATCTCACGAATTTCTTTACAGTGTCTGATTGAACATCATATGGGCACCCTGCAGATCTAACTCAGCGCCGAAAAGCGCGCATCTCGCGGCGACGTCGCGTGCATTCTTCGGGAAGCGACCTCGACTGTCGCAGCTCGACTTCAGTGGTACACCGGTGGGTGTTGCAAGGTCGACGTGCCTGCTTGGGCTACCACATTGGCGGAAACGCGGGAGCGGCGGGAGCTCCGGCTGAGCTCTACGTCTCTCACTACGCTGACTCAAAAGTGGCCGCGCGCGGAACTGTTCGCTTGGCGATCGGTAGCGGCTCCTAGCGGACGCAGTGTGCCCATACAGACGTATTGGGGCCAACGCGAAGTTTTTCAACCATAGCCTAAAATGCTAATATTGCTCTTGGGCAAACGTGACAGGGCTATAGCGGGCAGTACGTGTATATTCCCAGAAGTGTTATGATAGTGAAGACTGACTGCCCTTCAATTGAAACCTGTTTTGTATTAGTTGGTTTATAGTTTCGAATGACAAAAAGCAAGTTATGATTTTTTTTAACGCTATAGCGTTTAGGAGCTCGTGTCGCAGAAAATTTGGCAATGGCGTCGGTGTCGGCATCGGTGGGACGGGAAAATCCTGATTGGTCGATAGGTCATGACGTAAAAGCAACAGACCTCGCGCGGGAATTTTAAACAACTCACAACGCCCACGTGAAACGTTGCGTCACGAGTGCAATGAGTGTGATTAGAACACGGCATGTCATGTGCAATAAAGGTCGCCGAATCACTCAAATGATCTCACTTTATAAAGTAATTTATTTGTCTGAAAGAAAACATTTGAACAATTTTAGGCGGAGGCTGGACCCTTCGGTTACGAGGCAGACACGCTACCGACTAGACCACGCAGACACTTTTTTTATTGTTTGCTTTGACCTAGACCACGCAGACACGCTTGCATGGGTTGGCAACGAGTGGGAATTTATATATTTAGGTATCACGTTCCAGGCTGAAAGGCAAAGCTTAAGCGTTCCCTGTAATTTTTTTTTCCTATTGAAATACAAAATTCTTTGTGCACGCTCAATTTCCGCACCTGCTAATGTGATTATAAGTTTCAATCATGTGAATGCAATAATGTTTGTTCTGACAATGGCCATGACTCATTATGCATGTCAGGAATGCCTCGAAAAAGTGAATTATTACGGCGGAAACGGTTTTCCGGATCGTCGCTCCAAGCTAGAAGTGAGGCGCTTCGTGTAGCCTGCTCTGGGAGCGTATTTTGATTACTCCATACGTCGGCATTTGTCTAGGAAAGTTAGAGGAGTTGTGGGAAGCCGACGAGGAAGACGGCGCGGTGGGACACGCGACGGGCGGCCGAGCGGCGGTCGGGACTGGCACGCGTGGTAGACGAGGGCCGAACCGAACGGCCACGAAAGCACCAAAAACAGGGCCGTGCACAAGACCAGGAAGAGGACCTGACTTGAGCGCCAGGGACCCTGGACAGTCAGTGACATGCCACGCTAAGCAACAGTAAAAAGTTCACTCTCATCTGTTTTAGCGTGTGACTTGTTGGGAGAGCGTACAAGACGGAGACCGATCGGGCGGCACTAAAGCCTGGTTCCCATGATGAGATCCTGCTCGTTATTTTCAGTTGCGACGGCGCTCGGATTTTAAAACAAGCGTAGACGGTTGCTTCGATACTGGACGTCAATACTAAAAATCGCAAACATAATCGAACCGTGCGACTCAGGCACAACATTCGGTGATCACTACCAATAACAATGGCCAATATCACCGTGTACCTACCGTTTACACCGAGCCAATTCACCCCAAACAGCATTCAAATTTAAAAGTATTTTAGGCCTTCTTCACTTGTCGACATTACCGTGCCGAAGATACGTAACCCTTCACGTGATTTACTGGTCGTGATTTACTACTCGCCCAATTGTCCATTTTGCTAGGTCGTTTTACTTTTGAACGAGGAGACGACGGCTTGAACTAACATACGACTGTTTGCATGAGCAGTCTGTTTGCACGAGCAGACGGGAGTTTGAACAATCAAAAGGCCATTTGAACGGGAAGACACACTTTATGGGGTCAGGGTGGTCCGGACCACCTGACAATTCTCCCACGTTTATGTTGGAACAATACAGATCAATATTACTGCTATAAGCCTCCATGAAATCTATCCCCAGTTACTCCCGCACTGAAAATCGCGGTGCACCGACGTCTAGTTTTCCAATTTCAAAACACCTATTCACGTTGTCCGACATGCCGAGCATGCGAAACACGGGAAATATGGTCTTGACCCCATTCCCAGGATCTTCTGTTTTTCGGTGCAGCCTCACTCGCGGCAGTTTGAAGATACAGCAGATTTTAGTCTGCTTTCTTGCGAGTGTGGCTTCTGCCGCCCGCACTCCAGACCGGAAGTACTCCCGAAGCGCCACCGCCGTAGCGTGGCTTAGGAGAGTTGACTTAATAGGGAGTTTTTGTATATGGTTTTCGCCGTCCCGAAATGCTCTCCGCAACCCGCTACGATACCCGGAACTCTGCAGTTAAGGCCATCGACGCGCAGGCGCAGTAGCGGCTTCTTCGTTCCGGAGGGCTTAGCGGAGGGGGAAACGCGGTCTACAAAAACTCCCTAGTGTTTAACCAAGCGCGGTGAATACTATTTAGTATCTGCGTTTGAGATATGGTGTTTGTTCTTCTTTTTATCCGCCATCTCCGGTTTGAATTTGCCGATTAACAACCAGCTCGCCTGTCTAACATGTTCTTCAACTCTAAGTTACGTCGCTTGTTTAAAATAAAACTTTTTGCAATTGGAAGCGCTTACCACGTAGCGCCACACTTTGATGAACGCCACGACATGGAAGGTTTCGTTCAAGTCAGAGGTTTGCGCATCGCGCATTCCGTCAGCGAGGTTTCGCAATAGAAGTGGACAGACATCACCCCCGGGGTTGCGAGCATGCACGCCATCAGACTAATGGGCCTGTCTCGTATCGATGCGAGCGGCCCTCGGAGAGTCCTGTCCAGCGCCGATCCCTTCGCTATCTGGGTTTCGCGGACGACTAGACCCGCTGCTCAGACACGTGTCGGTAGAACGATTCATCGGGGGAATTAATCGGCCTTCAGGTAGCTTCCCATACCGAATTATGTCACGAATGGTTCGAGGCGAGGAATCTCGATTTGTTCCAACTAGTTACTAATGCGTCCGGGAGGCCTGCCACTTGGAGAGATGGGAGTACGCGGTTCGACCTGGCGGTCTCGTATTGGACGGAATGCGATTGCTTTCCGTCGCGCAGGGATCGCTGGAAGCTGCTGCTGTCAAATCAACGATGCCGTCAGAAACGTTGGTGTGTGACCGTGGATGTTGTTTCTGCCTTCTTTGGTCCTCTTTGATGAAGGACAGTCAAGGTTTGCATCGATGGACGAGCTCTACTTCTGTTTACAATATTATACGTCTGCCAATAATACCTTAAGCATGTCGAAAGAACGCGTAATGGTCTTGAACATATTAATAAACGAGATAGAAAATTAACAGAAAATAGCATCTGGTTCCTAGGCCTCTTTCTCTATAAAGAAAGTAATGATTATAATTTGTTCGTGTTTTTTTTTTGCAATAATATTTCATTTTGCGACGACAAATTTAATTTCATTCATTTCATTCATTTCATTCATTATACTCTCAGGGCCCGAATGCATTACAAAGAGAAGTGGAATAATACATCGATATAAAGTGAACAATGAAAACAAAACGCAAAAAAAACACAAGGTACTAAATTGCTACGGAACATTATTAAAAACATCAGTTATGGCGGTTTTAACATCAGCAGCGTCAGTTAGTGAGACTAGGGATGCGGGAAGGCGATTCCAATCGACGGAGGTCAGGGGCAGGAAGGAGGCATAAAAGGTGGAGGTGATGCAGTAGGGGATTATTACTTTTAGTGGATAATTGGTGCGCGGCGATATGTATGATGGTTCTGAAAACAATGAGGTTCGAAGTGTTGGGTTAGAGTGATAAATCTTGTGAAATAAGCAGAGGCGAGCTATTTTTCTAGGAGAGGGGAGGTTGGGCAAATATAGAGACGCTTTCATGGAGGTGACGCTGGCTGCACGGTGATAGTTTGAAATTATAAAACGTGAGGAGCGATTTTGAATGGATTCAATGGATGATGCTAGGGATACGCCAGGGTTCCAGATAGAGCCTGCATATTCAAGTTTGGTGCGCACTAAAGTTTTATATAGGAGAAGTTTAAGTGGAACAGGGGCAAGGGAAAAGTTTCTTCTGAGAAAGCATAATAAGCGATTAGCGTTGTTAGTGACATATTCGACATGGATGTTCCAGAAGAGATCGTTAGTGATATGAACACCGAGATATATATAGGTTGACACAGAAAGCATGGTGGAGTTATTAATACAGTAGGAGAAAAAAGTGTTATTTTGACGGGACACTCTCAATGATCTACATTTAAAGATGTTAAGTTCCTTAAGCCAATGAACGCACCAGCGGTTGACGTGGTTAATATCGGTCTAGAGAGCAGATATGTCAGAGTCGTTAATGATTTCCTGATAAATTACACAGTCATCAGCTAATAGGCTAATAGAAGAGGATACTTGCGTATAAGATCGTTAATATATATAAGAAATAAAAGTGGACCTAATACGGAACCTTGTGGGACACCGGACTTGACACGTGAGGTTGAAGAATTAGTTTCGTTAGCGTGAGCAAATTGGTAACGGTCTGATAAAAACGATTCTATCGAAGCGATTATATTGAGATATATGTTAAGTTTATGGAGTTTATGAAGAAGCAGCGCGTGAGGAACCTTGTCGAAAGCTTTTGAGAAATGAAGAAATATGCAGTCAGTCCTAGAACCCCGGTCAGTGTTGCGTGAAGGTCATGAGTAAAGGTTAGGAGTTGAGTTTAACAGGAATAAAACCTTCGAAATTCATGTTGCGCTGAGTTAAAAAACAAGTTTGAGTCTAGAAAATAAAAATGTTAGTATAAATGATGTACTCAAGGATTTTACAAGGAATGCTCGTTAAAGAAATCGGACGAAAGTTTAAAGGGTTATGCTTATCGCCTCCTTTGTGGAGAGGGATCAGCTTCCCCACCTTCCAATCTTTTGGTAATTCTCCTTGTTCAAGTGATTGCGAAAATAATTTAGATAGGATAACGCATGAGTACATATTAGTGTTTTTCAAAAACTTAGCATGAATATTATCAATGCCTGCTGTCGTAAATACCGGACAATCTGAGGTTACCGTGCATAAAAAAGATCCAACAAACACAACATTTAACACAAAAGAACACTGTTCACTGGGCACCTCCTTTCCATGGGTGTCCCTAAGTATTATGCCAGGACTAGAAGGACGGATAATAACTTTCCGAAATTGACGCGAATTGTTAAGTAACATTGACGGCCGCGTATTTTTAAAGTAATGTAATTTTGCCTCTTCGACTGCTTTCTTATATACGTTAGCTGCAACATGGTAGGCTTCCCAGCGTTGCACATTGTCCGATAGCTTTGCAGCGCGAAATAGTCGTTTCTTTTTATATGTCAGCTTTTTCAGTGTCACGCTGTACCATGGAGATTCTGGTGAAGAAGATACCACGCGAAGGGGAACATGTGCGTTCATGAGTGACTTAACTTTTTCTTTAAATAAACACCAGTTTTCACCAACTGAGCGGTCTGCAAAACAATCTATGTAGTGCTCTAAAAAACGACAAAGTTCATTGTTGATTGAATTTAAATCAGCCCTAGCATAGTCAAAAATGTTTTCGTGTGATTCGACTTATTGCGTCCAGGAATGTTTAACAAGAAATGTAGTAGGGAATGATCACTAAGACGAGGCATGTACGTTAACGAGGAGATCAGCTCTGGCGATGTTGTTAATATGAGGGCAAGCACAGCAGCAGTTGTTGAAGTCGTACGCGTCGGTTTTGTAACAATTTGAGAAAAATTGAAATCTAAACAAAGATTCAAAAACTCACTACATTCGGAAGAGAAGTGACTAAGGTTTGCACCCTCGTCTGACTATATTATAGATGGGTAGTTGAAATCACCAAACAATAGTATTGGTGCATTCGGAAAACAAACAATGAATGCGTTGATCGCATCGTGAAGATTCGTTATAAACGCGGTATTCCTAGAGGGAGGGCGATAACACACGCCTAAAATATATTTTTTATATTTTTTAACTGGAGACGAACCCGTAGTAGCCCGAGTTCTGAAACAATATTGATGTGAAACGATAGTACATTCTCTGCTACCGCGACCAACACCCCGCCACCCCTTCTTTCTTCCCTGTCGTGACGAAATAAGTTGAAACGTCTCTGACAGTGCAAACTTTCACAGTTGCGTATCTTAGTGGACAACCATGTCTCGCTTAACACGACAATATCCGCGTTAGAAGAGTCCACAACTGAAGACACCCTTACAAAAAATTGTTACGCTTTTCTGTTGAAAAGCTGTTGAAAAAAGTCAATAGAGGATATATAATGTCAACAGCTTTTCTGTTTACTTTCTTTTGAATATTGGCCCACTTTTCTAATGAAAGTCAACAGACTTCCCATGATGCTTTTCTGTTGAAAAGCTGTTGAAAAAAGTCATGAGAGGATATAAAATGTCAATAGCTTTTCAACTGACTTTCTCTAGCTTTTTTGTTGACTTTCTTTTGAATATTGGCCCACTTTGTAATAAGAAAGTCAACAGACTTTCTGTCGCCTCCAAGATTCTTTTTCTGCTGCTTTTCAATTGAAATGCTACAGCTTTTCAACTGAAAAGCTACAGAAGATTAAAAAGAAAAAAAAATCGTTACAGCTTAGCTATTTATTCAACAAAGTTTTGGAAGCTTACTATGGCTTTCCACTGTCCTCCAAAATGGCTGCAACAAAATTCCGTAAAAAAAAAAAAGAAACGCGATTTTTTTTTTAGATTTTTGTAGTAAATGGCGTCCCTGTGATATTTGAATGCACTACTACTACATATACCCGAGAAATACACATTAGAAACGAACACAAACACAAACACCATGAAGCACTGAACACCTGAAACACAGTCCCATTGACTGCTCCTGAGCCTTATATAGCCTACATATTGAAGGAATTCATTTGGTCGGTGACCACCTCAACACTTATTAAGGTTCCAAGTATTTGATCTTCTCCTCGCGAGTCCGTCAAAGGGAAAACAGTATTTTGAAGGTCGTGGACGATATCTCTTACTAGAAAGCATTGGTACATCTAATAATAATTCGGGACAGTTGCTAAAACAACAGCCACAAATACGGCTCCTAGAAGAAATATTATCGCTTCTCTGCATAGCACCACTCAGGACGAAGCGAGTCAAGACAGTTTCTCCACTTTCAAATAGTGATTTTGCTTTTTTTTACTAGTTGACTATTTCATATGGTCATTCAAGTCACTATAGTCACTTACAAAGTCAGAACGGCAGGACATGCTTTTCGAACGCCTGGCCTCCAGCCCACGCCCCATGCCTTCCGTCGTGCTTTGACTGCACGCGCGCGCTCGACGTGCCCGAACGCCGAAGCGTTTTCAAGGGTAGTAGGCTCGGGTTGGAAGCGGGACAACTGAAGCTGCTTCTCGTTCTCACCTTGTCAGAGACTATTGAAAAACTCAGCCGCTTTTGACATCTAGTTGAGGTGTACAATGTTAAAAAAATCAACAGAAAGTCTGTAGCTTTTCTATTGACACTGGCTATAGAGAGTCAACTGAAAATTTTCAACACGAAGTAAACAGAACGTCTGCAGTCATTCTGATGACACTGTCAACAGAAAGTCAGCAGAAAGAAATCAACATAAAGTCAATAGAAAGTCAACAGCTTTTCTTTTGACTCAGGTTGAAGAAAACCATCAGAAAAGTTTCAACACAAAGTCAACAAACTTTCTGTTGACCATGTCAACTGAAAGTCAGCAGAAAAAAATCAACATTCAGTCAATAGAAAGTCAACAGCTTTTCTTTTGACTCAGGCTGACGAAAATCATCAGAAAAGTTTCAACAGAAAGTCAACAAACTTTCTGCTGACCATGTCAACAGAAAGTCAACAGAAAAAATCAACATGAAGTCAATAGAAAGTCAACAGCTTTTCTTTTGACTCAGGTTGACGAAACTCATCAGAAAAGTTTCAACACAAAGTCAACAAACTTTCTGTTGACCATGTCAACAGAAAGTCAAAGTCAAAAGAAAGTAATCACAGTCAACAGGAAGTCAACACGTTTTCAATAAAAAGTCAAAAATCATTTTTATAGGGGCAGATCATCCCGTTTATTCATAATGCTTCTAATGTTGGTAAAAAGAACAGAAATATTTTTATAAGGCAAAGTATTGGTAGTAGCAGCCTCACCCTTCCTAGTACGCTATGACGAAGCTGAAGCTTGATTAGGATTTACGACGTCACATTCAGATGAGGCAAGATCTGGCTGACGAGCGGAAGCACGGTTAATAATTCCGGCGTTACGTCTAAATAAATTCTGTTCTGGCCCGCGCTAGTTCAATTCACTGACACGGTCTGTTTGAGGCACATAGATATAGCACTTATTTTCAATGGGCAGTTTGTCGAAGCCTAGCTTGAAAGGTAGATCTTGTGGCATTGCAAATTCTAATAGCTTTCGCCGCGCAAGGCGCACTGACGGTATGAAATCCTCACTCACGGGAAATGATGTTCCTTTGAATTTGTAGGCCTTAGAAAGTACGGTCTCTTTATCTTTGTATCAAAACATTTTTACAATTATTGGGTGACATTTTTGGTGAGTATACATCGAGACGATGCGCCCTTTCGATATATGACGGTGCAAGTACAACTCCTAACCTCTCGAGACACTCGTCTACAAGTCTTTTCCGACTGCACCCATGTTTCCTTATCCTTATCGGGGAAGCCAAAAAAACAAGATTTGATCTGCGCGCTCTGCTCTCTGCGTCATCACAGTGTGCCCTGAGCTCCTATATCTCGATAGATGCCGCGGCTATTTGTGGGGAAGGGCCCACGTCGCTGTTAACGCTGACTGATTTCACCGTAGAAATATCACTTTCTAACTGGTTGACGCGTGCAGTGAGATTACTAAGCGATTTCTCGGTGGAATGCTGTTTAGCCTTTAAGTCTTTTACTTTCTGGAGGATGTCAGTTAGTCCGGTCTGAAGCGTAACAACTATTTCGTAAACTTTGTTGAGTAACTCCTCTTGTGACTTGGTCATGGGTCCAAAGATGGTTTCCATATCCCCACCAAGTAGTAGAAGCAGCCCATATCTTACACTTTCGACATATGTAGCAACAACGCTGAAACAGTTCTAAAAATTCAAGATACAACGTAAAGCATGCCTTGGGGCCTGGCAGCACAAACAAACACAAATAGTTGCTTTTGAATTCAAAGTATTTGAATTTACTAACCCGCAACGAAACGACAAAAAACTTAGTCATCCTGATCCGGCAGTCGCTGTCAGGCCCACTGGCAAAGTTGAAGGAGGCTGCTGCTTTCCTACCCTGTGGAGCTGAGGTCGAAGTGGCTCTTGATGGTAACTGGTTGGGTCCGAACGAAAACTGCACCGTAGGGGACACGTGCTGCCCAGTTCACGAGGAGTGGCCAAGCGATAACGGAAACTTGTTTGCAATTGTAACGGCCGATGCCACCGATGAAACATTGCCTCAGCGCCACAGCGAGCTTATTTAATAAAATGTTGGCTAAAGTGAGTTTTAGTTAAGGGTGTGGAGACAAAAGAGCTGAGTGACTGACCGGCACGACAAAAAAAGTCGGGGTTCCAATCCGCGCTGTAAAGGTGGTTGACCAGCGACGCTGTGCTATCACCTGCAACGATTGCCTACTGCACTATAGACCATTTCCATGGCAGAGGCCACCAGGTGGTGCTCCAGTTTACGACGTCCCAGAGTACTTCCGGTTGAGAAAAGAGTGAACATAGCCCACCCTAACAACGCTGCTTGAAATGTCAATGGAACGTTTAACCATCAATACTCCAGGTGAAGGCAAAAAAAAAGAAGGAAGAAGCGAGAGATTTTTCAAAACTTTTCGAATATTCTTGTAAACCTACTTCCCTCCTCCAAGACGTTAAATTGTCCAGCCGAGGGCCGTCGTAAAATATCCAACTTTTTGTACGTGAAGCACTTATGCTTTCTAGCACTGGTGACATAAACAAGCTCGACAGGCTTGGAAAGACGGAGCGACCGGAAGTACCACGGGAAGCAGGAGGCAGTTCTTGTTTGTAAACAGCAAAAAGGTCTATACCAAATGATTGATGAAAGGAAGGGAAATGTACTCCACCAAAACCGTTTATATATGAAAGGCTAGTGACGTTACTCCTCACGTCGCAAGCTGCCGTCGTCGCGGCAGCTTGCGCAACGGTAATCTTTACCGTGAAACGTATGCGGTGAGCGCTAAGTTCTTCGCACTGTTATCAGGAGCGCCTTATCATGAATTGTGTGGTTCGGATGCTTGTTTTGTGCTTGTTCAATATTGAAGCCAATGCTGTGCTGTATGTTTTACGCGTGATATGCACTTTTCGCTTCAATCGCTAAAGCTTTTTTTTTCATGAGGACGACGACATGAAGAAATTTTAGAAATCAGATTTTTGACTTATATACAGCTTCGCTGTAAAATCGTTTACTTACTATATTGTGATCTTGCGGAAGAAGCACGTAACCTAACCTCCGCGAAGCCGTGTTCGCGCTTCTGCTGCTTTCGTCCTGCTCTCTTTATCCCAGAAGGCACGCTACAGTAAATCCACTCCCTTAACAAAGGTTCCACAAGGGGACGTGTTCACGATCTTTGAGAGTGTGGAAGCAGAAAACGGACCCAGTAACTTCGTGGATGTGTTGGAGGTCTGCTTTAGGTTGCAGCACGTCTGGCTGTGCAAGGACAGATATATCTTCGAAATCATGAATATTTTCATGGCTGGTGTGATATGGATAGGCTGGTTTCAAGAGGCATTACGCACGGTTTGATGTTGGCCTTTAATGTCCTTAGTGAGAACCTCGTTGCTTCACGATCCCAAGCTTTGACTCAGTATGAACCGTCGTGAGGCTGTTGAAATGGTTTTAGTGCAGCGTTTCGACGAAGGAACATGTGTGTGCATGTGAGAAGGTCACTTGTGACATACATGGGTGAGCGTTGCCGTCGGCGCAGAGGGGTGGTCGGATGTCGCGCACCACTTTCTTCAACTTCTGTACGTAGCGTTTTTGAAACCGGTGCTATCTGTTCTGACCCATCCATCAAAACTTTGCCTGGTCGGCGTAGGGTCATTCGTAGAGAAGTTAAGCTGCAACTGATAACAGTCTTCAAAGCTGTGCTAGTCCGAGAAGAACAATACAAATTGCGGAAGTCCACCCAGCTTAGATTTTATTTATTTATTCAATATACCCTTCAGCGCCCAAAGGCATTACAGAAAAGGGGGAGGGTACATACGGCGAGAGAAAAACAATAAAGAAACTAGGTATGTGACGTAAAGTTTGCAAGTGGCACGAACAATAAGAATAGTAAGCTTTATACAATTATTAACACATTTGACACAATCAGGAGATAAGGTACAAGCACTCTTCTATAAGTCTGGAAAAAACATATTGTTGGATGATATCATGACATATGACTCGGGTAGACAGTTACACTGATGAATAGTAAGAGGAAACAAAAAAGTGTTTAAAGATATTAGTGGGGCACGAATATTCGCGAACCTTATTCTGATGATCTACCCTGCGTGATATGGAGTGAGGTGGCTGAAGAAATGATCCCCTGTTTATGCCCGTTTTGTTATTATAAATGTTATGAAAGAGTTAAAAACGTAAAGCGAATCTTCGGCATTTTAGCGGCTACCAACCAAGACTTTTTTAGGAGACTCGACCTTACAGTATAATCATAGCTTCCGGTCACGAATCTCGCTGCTCGGTTTTGAACACTTTCAAGGTCATCACAAAGATACTGTATCTAGGGGTCCCAGAGTACACAAGTATACTCAAGAATGGGCCTTATATTTGTCAAATACATTGTCTCCTTAACTTTGGAAGAGCAGTTTCTAAAGTTGATTCCAAAAAATACAACATACCAGTCGCTTTAGCGGTTATTTTGTTAATATGGGACTGCCAAGATAAGCGCTGTGACAGCGCTGTAAAGCGCGTCCTATGGTAAAGATATAAACAACCGTTTAGAGTGCGTTGAATGACTGCCTTCATAGCTCTGTGGTTAGCGCGTCTGCCTGCTGATCAAAGGGTCAACGGTTCGAATCCCAGCCGGCGCCGGTCTTTTAATGCGAATAGCATTCTTTGGTTACTTCACGCACTTTTCGTCTATGTATGTATCTATCTGGCTATCTAACCTCTTACGCCGCGGGTCGATAAATAAATAAAAAAGACCGGCGCCGGCTGGGATTCGAACCGTTGACCCTTTGATCAGCAGGCAGACGCGCTAACCACAGAGCTATGAAGGCAGTCATTCAACGCACTCTAAACGGTTGTTTATATCTTTACCATAGGACGCGCTTTACAGCGCTGTCACAGCTATCCGTGCGCGCGCGTTCCACGCACGAGGGCTCATTCCGCTCTCGTGAGGCTGAGCACGGCCGCTAGCTCACCCTCTCCCGCGCTCGGGAGAGGGTGATGTAGCGGCAGCGCTGTAAAGCGCGTCCTTCGGTAAAGATATAAACAACCGTTTAGAGTACCGTTGGTTGAGACTAGCTGAGACGCCAGAAAGTCTGATCGGTACCATTTTGAGTGTTTGTGCGTATGGCGCGTGCTTTGCTCGCCTTCCTAAGTGACACAAACGCACGTGCTGGGCTGCGGAGATCGTGCGCACGGCTGTGAAAGTGTGAACAAATTTAGAATCACCTCAAGAGTGGGCTGGCGTATCTAGAGTGTGCCGGCCACCTGACGAACGCGCATAACTCCGCACCGTTTGATGCTATTCGCATTAACGTAGATAATCATTCCCAAAGGATGGGTTCTGCTGATTTTTTATTTATTTATCGACCCGCGGCGATAGATAGATAGATACATAGACGAAAAGTGCGTGAAGTAGCCAAAGAATGCTATTCGCATTAAAATTCATTGGAAGTAATTATTGAAGCACAATGCTTTCTCACAATCATCAGATACCATTGTACCATTACTGTCGATTGGCGGCGTTCCAGCATCCTCTTTTCTGTTACTCCCAATATATTGCGATGCAGCTTTGGGACTTGTTTTGAAACGTTATTCCAGAGAAATATGGAAGCTTTGTTTCGCCGTTTTTAGCTGCTGTTTGTAGATACTATTTAATTGTTCTAGTTGCCTAAGACTCTCAGTGGTTTGGTTTTTACGGTAGCGTAAATAAGCACGCCTTTTTTTCTTTTGATGGACCGCTGCTCTCCGTTTATCCAGGTTTTATTGTTGCGCTGCCTTGACCGTAGTATTTTGATGGTACGTAAATATTAAATAAATGCTTTAATTTACATGAGGACGTATTCCAAAGATCATATTTAATGATAAACTGAGTTCCTCAAACTCCAAACGAAAGGAAAATAGCTCTTTCGTCAGGCTAGAGTAAGCACCCTGGTCATAGAAGTAAGCCTTTCTGAGAACATAATTAGAAGTTTCAGCTTGAGGGCATTTCAAATTGCCAATAATGACGTCGTGGTCGCTGATTCCTGGCAGGACCGATACAGAAGACATAAGAGCTCTTTGATTCGTAAAAAGGAGATCTAGCACACTGGCCCGTCGGACACCAGTTCTTGTTTGCGATACTACGTTTTGATAAAGATTCCAACTTTAAATAAAATTGGTGAATGAAGAAAGACGTGTTAGTCGTTCGAGGAAGAGCAGATTCTCATTGCACATTGGGACAGTTGAAATCACCTCCCAGTATCAAATATTCAGGGCAAACAGATAGCAGCGTGTCTGATATTTCTTGCAGGGACTGACTACTAGAGCCTAGAGGTCTATAAAAAAACCAACCGTCAAAAATACACCATTTTAAAGTTGTTCTCTACACGATACTGACACAACACTGTTATTAGTATTGATTCCAGTGCTCTGCAAGCTGCGATGAACCAAGGTAAAGACCCCACCGCCATGCGTGTTTCTGTCTTTGCGACAGACACAAAACTCAGATGGAAACACCTCGGCGTTAGTAACAGAAGCATCCAACCTGGATTCAGTACCAATGAAAAGACTAGGTGTTTTAGATGCACGAAGAGAGGAGAAGTCAACGACCTTCTTTTTTATGCTGCGACAGTTCAAAAGCAGAACAAGAAGATCACGCACTGGAGATACGGGTTGACGATGCCGATTACGGGATTGTTATGATTGAGCTCTAACAGACTGTTTATTGCGGTCATAGAAACAGGTAGAGTCACCGATAATAAGCCTGTTAAAATATAGTTGAACCTATCTTCTTGCGATTTCCCAAATTGCAAAAGCTGCCTTCGTTCGTAACGCACAGTTTCAAAAAAATCCTCACTGATAGCAATTCCAGAATCCTTGAGCTTAAATACCAAATATAGAAGGTGTTGTTTTGTTCTGAAAGACAAAAAAAAATCATGGGCCTTGGCTTGTCAGATCTAAAGTGTCCCAGCCTATGGGAGCGCTCTATGTCTGATTCGGAAAGTTCGGTTCCGAGTTTAGTTTCACATATTTCCATAACTTTGGTTTGTGCTTGGGAGCACGTTTCTTTTTGGTCGTCCTCGATTCCGTAAAAGATAAGATTGCAACGCCTCGATCTATTTACCAAGTCATCGTGTAGTGCTGACAGATGATCGACCTGTTTAGCGAGCTATGAGGCGACCTCCTTTATTTCTTGCATTTCTACTTTCACAGTACTTAACTACGGTATTTCTGTTTCTAGTACAGTCATTTTGCCCAATAGGGTATCCAGTTTTGTGTCAACAGTAAGCCGGTTTCGTACTATAGCTGTTAATTTGCTTAAAAGAGAATCTTGCCCTTTTTCTAGTTTTGGCAGGATCGCAATAACCTTGAGCCACTGTTCCGCTTGTCGCTCTGTGAATGGCCAAGGGTTCGACTCGACATCTCTGGACATCTTTAGTAACTCATTAACTACATACGCTTCAACAGCAGATTGAAATAGCAAGGTTTCACAGAAGGCATGAATACACACATACACAATGGTGCTGGGGCACGGCGCCGACAAGTAACTTTCGCTTGAATGGTAGTTAACGTCATAATAAGAGAGACCAACCTGAAGTACAGGGAAGTGTAAGCGATCGAAGCACTTCATGTGGGCACTGAGCCCCGTCCAGACGGTCACTGTCTGGACGGTGGCTCCTTTGTAGGTTGTAGTCAAAGGCCATGCCCGCTTTTGGTCCCCTGGCGTCGAAGTTCATTCCAATCAGCGGCAGCCGATAGGAATCAGATCTAGGAAGTCGTAGGAAGTCGATTGGTGGGGGAATGCCGATGTCATCCAGGTCTGTTGCGGTCCGAAGGATTGCTCTGCCGTCTTGTATGTTCCAGGCAGCGAAGACAACCTGAAGTACAAAGAAGCGTAAGCGATCGAAGCAGTTCATGTCGGCACCGAGCACCGTCCAGACAGTGACCGGTGGCATGTGGTTTGACATGTTTGCTATTCATACTGGATGCTAGCATGAATAAATCTTCAGTTGAGAGTCAGCGCTGTGTCCTCTCGGTTCCCTTTTACTTTGTCCTCGTCTTTGCGCTGCTTTGTTTTAGAGCGCAGCTCTTAAGGCTGAACTCCATTGGACGAATATGCCGCGAATAACCGACGAATTTTGCCCGGCGGCTTTTGCACGGCGCGTGGAATCAACACAGTGGCTGCTATGTCGCGCGCAAAGCGAGCGTGCCGTCGGGTGCCGTCGGGCGGCGTTCACCAGTTATTCGTCGCATAATTCGTTCCATGGAGTTCAGCCTTTAGGCGCCCGTTTCCGGCTTGAGCGGCGTCGCCGTCGGCGTCGCCGTCGCCGTCGGCGTAATTGCGTGGTGCATGATAAGTAAATTTCCCGCTAAATTTAGCGGAAAATTTTCCTCTAAATCTAGCGGAAAAGTTTTCCCGCTAAATCTAGCGGAAAAGTTTCCCCGCAAAATCTAGCGGAAAATTTTCCCTGCTAAATCTAGCGGGAAATTTTCCCCGCTAAATCTAGCGGAAAATGTTCCCCGCTAAATTTAGCAGAAAATTTTCCCCGCTAAATCTAGCGGAAAATTTTCCCCGCTAAATCTAGCGGAAAAGTTTCCCGCTAAATTTTTCGGGGAAAATCCCTCCGCCTCCTCGAGGTCACGTGACCCCCAGGCCACGTGACCCCCCCCCCCCCCGTGCCTTCCCTCCTCAAGATCTGCGCTCTAATCCGGCGTTACAGGGAGTTGTAAACGGCTTTCATTTTTTAAATTATGTATTCGAAGAGGCCAAATGGTGTCGCTATAGCTGTTTTATGGATGTCTTGTGGTACCATTAAAATACTAAATCCACCGTCCCCGAAATGGGGGGTTCTTTCTGTGAGGCGGGGAAATCCCCATTGCGGGGCGTTGAGAACAACCTGTCATGCACATGTCGCGTTGTTAAGCGCACAGTAATCTCGGCATGGTCGCCAATCGTCGGGTTCTTCCTTAGGTACCATAAGTAGTGGAGATTTTATGGACTGCTGGAGGGTCAACTAATTCTGGTCTCTAACGTATGGGCGATTTGGGCCTTAGCAGTTTTGTTCCGAGATTTAGGTAAGCGTCTGGGACGTACACGGGTGGTCCTGTAGTGGCGATATGGTGCTCTACGTGGTGATTAACAGGTGTGTCGAAGTTGTTTAGAGATGTTAGTTGCATGTATCCCTTCAGGAGCGTTTCATATCTCGAGGATAGGACATAGTGAATATCGGCTCCGATGAGAGTTTTTTTTTTTGGCAAATAATTGCACTAACGGTTAAGTTAGTGGTGGAGTCGAGAAGACATTTGGTGTGTTAGGCAATCGTCGAAGTCCGATCCTAAGACGGGATATGAAACATATGCAACTAAAATATCCATCAAAATGTTCTTCGAATTCAAATGTCGAGGGGTAAGGATTGCTACTCATTGGAAGCAGTTGATAATTTATTTGCTGCTTGTATGATGTACGTTGATTTTTTTCTACGTTAGTTGTGTATGCTGCTAGGGCACAAACCTCAGCCTCCGCGTCGATCAGGAAACGCAATACCGTATTACCACTGACAACAACGAAGAGGCGACTGGGTTGGAGGGTGCCACCACTATATGCCTATAGAGGTAGGCGTGTTTGTTTCGCAAGGCCGAGGAACGTTGCTGGCAGTGCAGGGCGTTGTCACGGAAGGTCTTGTGGTACCGACAGAAGACTTTGTGCGTGGTGTGACCGCCTTGGAGATGGAAAAGAGTGGCGCGGCCGTGATGTTGAGTGGCCCCGGCGAGGCGATGGATGCCGAGAAACAAGGACTGATAATTGTTCGGTGAGCTCAGATACCTGCTGCCGAAGCTTCGTAATCGTGGCGGACATCGAGTACCTGACGACTGTGTTTTGTTAGCTTTTGTCTCGCCTCAGTTTTTCATAAAATCTGATCGACTGTCGATACGGTGGGAACTGCAACGTACAAGATTCTGTCTGTGAGCTGAGCCAGGTCGTTGAGACTGATCCATAGAGTTGGCAGGAGCACCAACTCACCTTTGGTGGTAGTCGTTGCAGAAAATTTTCGGGAGCTAGGAATGTATCAGATGTCTGTAACCTGACTCCCACGAGCTGCTGTAGCCATCGAAAAAGTTGTGAGGGCATTCGGTCCCCGAGCTCTTCAGATGATATGAATTGCTGGAGTCGTCTTTGTTACGACGTATACGTCATTTTCACAAACTCCCAGCGAAGCTTGTAGTACGACTTTTCTTCTGGCAGCGCGATAATCAAATCTCCAGTCTTCATGACTACCTCTAGAGGAAGAGAGGCTACGGCGAGATGGCATTTTGGAGTATTAAGCTGCGATTCTACTTGCGTGAACTATGCTTGGGGGTTCGCTGGTCAAATTGTAGGCAGTCGAAATGTGAAAGCTGTCACATGCCGTTGCAGAGGTCTCCTCAAGAGCCGTGCTGATGAATCTTGTGATTGTCATCTCGGTTGACCAGTGAAATCACGTCCCGGTCACCAATTTGTGGAGAGCAAATAACTGAGTGACCGACCGGCAAGATAAATGTTTTACTGGTTCCATTGTGATCTGGCGGGACACGCGCCTCGCCAGAGGTCCGGAAACCCGTGCTCGCGCATCTGCTATTTTGCCCCGCTGTATTTATCCCCGAAGGCACTGTTCCCCCCCCCCCCCCCCTGTGTTTAGTTTTATAAACATAATTTTTTTGAAAATATTACTTCAGTGTGCAAACACTCGTCCTTGTGAGTAAAGTTACGTGATGTAATTTATACTTAACCTAAATTACACGCTACGACAATCATTACTGCTCTAGCGCCTGAGATGGACGTCACCAGCCAGTCAGATATGCTGAGAAAAATAAAACAAGAAAACGAATAAGCAGAAATTTATACCACTTATTTGAACCGACGGAGGAAAGTTCAATATATAACTGGGAAGAAAAACCTTCGGTGAAAACAACAACGGACGATTTATTCTTCGACGTTTCGGCCGGAGTCCGACCTTCGTCAGGACTCCGGCCGAAACGTCGCAGAATAAATCGTCCGTTGTTGCTGTTTTCACCGTAGGTTTTTCTTCCCAGTTATATCCACGCCTTCGGCCTCCCGCCACCATGCATATATATATATATATATATATATATATATATATATATATATATATATATATATATATACAGGCATGGTGGCGGGAGGCCGAAGGCGTGGGTATATATGATATGGCGTCGTCTCTAAAAACGCAGTAGCCACAAACGGCAAGTTCGTCGGATTTTTTGTTCTCGACTTACGTTTTTAAAAGAGGCCGCGGCGGAAAGCGGTGTTTTTCACATCCGTCGTGGGTCGGATGTTTCGGCTCGATCTCCCGCTATGGATTTTTAGTCCACATTATATTAAAATTTTTATAGCAATCTGTGAGCACAGGTGAAAGGCGCTAATACCAGGAAATAATTTTAGGCGGTTTGCTTTTTTCTTTAAACATGTCAAACACGCCCCCCCGGTTAATTGTTGACGAACTTTGACAATTAAATACTGGCGATCTACTTGAGTTACATCAATATTTTTTATGTCTATGGAGAGCCCAAAACACGCTGTTTATATATAATATAAAATCACTCAGCTGTATAAAATATACTTTGCGGGAAGTTTACGTTAATGTTATCCGAAAACTAAAAAGTACCAATTTCAAAATCGATTTTCTAGAAAAAAACATTTTTTTTGTTAAAATATAGATATGATAGTTGTGTACTCGAAAAGCAAGTCGAGAGTGTGTGTTTTGTTTGTATATTTTATTTTTAGGCATCAATATCGAAAAAAGACGACTTCGTTTTGCAAGCCCTAAGGCAGACTAGCGACCCCTGCGTTTTTATAAATTTTGGAAAAGCTTTCTTGAATTTTTGTCTGTGGTTTGTAATCAATTATAAACGTATTCTGTGGTATTAAATAGTTATTTATGTTTTGATAAGAGAGAGAAACCGCGAAAAACATATCAAATCAGCAGGCAAGTAGACCTTCAATATCGAAGAGGCAGAGACGTTGTATTGTTTCGATTTATAAAACTTTCATTGTAAACTAGCATGACTCGGTATTAGCTGTCATATTACTACGACATAGAAAGTCACCACATCATTGATATATACAATTCTTTCCGAAACCCAACGCTAGGGTTTGTTCACCACACATCGCACAGATCACCAGGGAATGGCCTTTCACTTCCGTAATACACAAAAGTGATGACAGAAACGGTCCGAAGCACACGGAGAGATTGTCACGGAGAGGGGTAGGGACTAAAAATAAATAAATAAGAATAAAATTACCGAACTCCGATCTTAACGAAAATTGCGTTAAAAAAATAAAAGATTTAGGTTCGTGCGGTGGCAAGGCGATAGGTCCACGCCTGGTGGAGAGTCAAAGAAGTCGACAACACGTAAAGGTAAAACAAAACAAAAAAAATTAATCAAGGCGAAAAAACTTAGCCGCACACGGCAAGAACAAAAACAACTCCTCCGGGCATTCCCAAAACGGGGCATGCGTGAGCATAGAGTTATTACAATAAACGCTAGAGGCTCAGCTGGCGCTAGTGTCTACGGGACTTCCGGTTGCAAATTGAAGCAGACAGCATGCAGTCTACTTTTCCTGCCTCCCTGTGTATTCCTATGGGAAAACGCGCGTGAATTTTGTCTCTTCGCCGGAAGATAACAAGAATAACTTTTGTCATTTCGGTTGTACCGGATAGTATGTATCTTTATTGGTATTGTGAAAGCGTAATTTCTTTAATTACAGCATTTTTTCTTTACCACTGAACGATGTTAAACTTCGCTCTATTTCAGGCCCAAACCTCGGTTTCAAGGAAGGTATGTGAAAACGAGCGACGATTCTAAGCAGACTAACGATCGAAAGGAATGTAGAGTGTGTTCAAGGTTTGCTAGCATTTCGGTGGTGCTTATATATTGCTAATATGCCTGTCCTGTCATTGGATGAAAATGACTCCGTCGGGCATCTTTACGATCGGTTAAAGAAACATTCTAATGCAAAAAAATAACGCACGTGAGCTACGAAACATCTGTCTTTTTATTATTTCATATGTTGGGCAGTTATTATCGGGCACCTGCTCTCTGGCTCCCACTATTTGCGAAGATTTGGAGCGTGCGGCCGGGTGATGATTTGAACCCAGAACAAGCATCTCCGCACATATTCATGAGCAGAAAGAATAAAGCAGTACTTATTTATTGCAAATCTGACTATATTACGTGGCTTTCAATTTATTTTGATCGTCTGCGTTCACAAGGAGTTACTTATCCAGTGTTACTGCGTAGTTCTTGCCGTCTTTCTTGGTTTCCACATGTCCTTCCTTCGTTTGACACGTATATCCCCCATGCTGGAAAGCGTCGACGCCGTGTTCGCGCTAACAGTGTCCGACAGTGCATAAAAATACACGTACGAAGCCGTTTTAGCACCGTTTTTAATGCGATGAATTTGAAAGAAAAACGCCGAACTGATCATTTATTTCGTCTGCGTGACTGAGAAATGTTCCAACGTGCCTAGTACGTACAAGTTATTCGTGATATTTGCTCTTATAATCGAGCGCAGAGAGAAAATGCACTCGCTTTTTCCCATAGGAATACATTACCTGAAGTCAAATTTAGACTGCTAGCTGTCTGCTTCAAGATGCAACAGCACACTAGCGCCAGCTGAGCCTCTAGCGTTTATTGTAATAACTCTATGTGCGTGAGAACATGCTCTCTACAGCACCGTCAGGCCGCTACGCCATGAAGAAATAAACCCAACAACTAATCAATACTGACAAGCAGTTAGTAAAAAAACATTTAAAAAAACGTTCAGCAGGACCGCACTTGAGAAACAAAGTTCAGCGGGGCGAAGAAACGCACACGAAATAAAAAAAAGTCTTAACTGACCGACGCCGAGTCCAGTGCCACGACACTGAAGACTGGAAGGATGACGGCGTCCAGGAGCCCGTTTGCTCGAAGCGCTAACCGCGGCTAAAGTTAGCCGCAGTACCTAGGAGAGAGATTTTTAAGTCACGTGACTGGCTCGGTAGGGATGCCCGGGGAAACATGGCGGTGCCCCGGTGAGTGAGCGCCGCTCGCTTTGGAACTAATATGCCGTTGTAGCTGCAATATCGGGCATGTTAATCAGCAACGAATGGTACAGGAAGCTTTCGCTTTGCCCTACCTCACTTAAATCGCAAAGCATGAGCAATGACCTTCCCGCATTTTTTAGATAGTCTATAGATTCTGGCCACTCCTAAGCCTAAATGAACGCGATAATTGTCGGCATGGCAACATCTTTGGAAAGTGGATTGCCTTTACTCAATCGGCCGAGTACTCATAGCACACAAAAGCAGACAGCGTCCCAATAGACCATTTGCTGTCTTACCCAAGCATCAAGGAGAATGCAGGGATTGGTGTTCCACGCGCCACACGCGCACGCCTTTCCTGTATAAATGATTCGAAGTAAATAACCAAAAGAAAGCATTGACGAACGCGCGTGCAAGATGCCATTTGTTTTAGGTTTTTGCTTTGGAAAAGTTACTACTGCTGAGGCCAGCACGTGCGGCGCGTGGAACACCAATCCCTGCATTCTCCTTGATGCTTGGGTAAGACAGCAATAGGTCTATAGACCTTTTTCGAAATTTCCCAAGCACCGACGTCCTACGAGTGCAATAAACGCGTTGCACGTGCTGGCGTCTGCAGTAGTAATTGTTCTAAAGGAAAAAGTCTAAAACAAATTTTGCCTTGAACGCGCGTTCGTCAAAGCCTTATTATGATTATTTACTTCGAATGTTTTATAAGAGGAAGGCCAGCGCGCGCGGACCGTAGAATTACACTTTCAGCGTTCTCCTCGATGCTTGGGTAATTTAGAAAGGGTATATTGGGGACGCTGTCCACTTTCGTGTGCTATCAATACCCGGCCGATTGAGTCAAGGCAATCCGCTTTCCAAAGACGTTGCCATGCCGACAATTATCGCGTTCATTTAGGCTTAGGAATTGTCAGAATTGAACGACTATCTAACAAATGCGGCGAGGTCATTGCTCATGCTTTGCGATTTAAGTGAGGTATAGGGCAAAGCGAAAGCCTCCTGCTCCAGTCGTTGCTGACTAACGCACTCGATATTGCCGCTACAATGACATATTAGTTCCAAAGCGAGCGGCGCTCACTCACGGGGCACCACCATGTTTCCCCGCATCCCTACCGAGCCAGTCACGTGATTTCAAAATCCCTCTCCTAGGTACTGAGGCTAACTTTAGCCGCGGTTAGCGCTTCGAGCAAACGGGCCCAGATGATGCTCAAACATAGAGTAATATCAACGAGGTAGAGGGGCTTAGAGCGATAAACCGGGGTTCCGGTCTGCACTCGAAAATGACCCCCATAAGGCGGCTGCCATTGTACGCAAATGTGACCACTCGTCACATGACCAAACCAAATACGTGACGTCACAGGAAAGATGGCAGCGCCCAGGCAGCGGCTGGTCCCAGCTGGGCCGGAGCTTGTCGGTTGCGTTGTTTGTTGTCGTTCGTGTCGGCGAGTTGATTTCAGACGCGGAAGCCGTCATATGAGGCCGGTCGAAAGCGACTTCAGAGTTCAGCGTGGTGTCCGACGTAGGTATAACGCGAACAGAAGGAGGAACGTTGTTGCATTTCGCTGGTGACCGACGGGGATATTGCCACGAAAGAGACAATCGGCCCTACGTTGCTCGGACCTCGGATTGATTCGGATACCGCAAGTAAATTTTAAGGCGACGTTTCTGTGCTCTCCTTTGACCATCGGAATCTTCGAGGTCTGCAGTGAAGCGTGTGCAATATATGTTTGGATACGCAGTGTAGCGACGGAAATTGCGTGAGTCGGGCTTGGCAGTGTGCAATCGTGGTGCCGCTTCGTTCAAACGACCGAAGACTCACTTTGGTTGTGCGGCGCACCGGAGAGCTGCCTTCAAGTGCTTCAAGTTGGTAGTTCCTGTGCCGTGCTTTAGGTGATGCTGTGCTGCTTCCTAAATTGTTCTGGCTTAGACGTGCACTTTCACGGAGCACAGGTGTTGCAGTTGGTATTGATTCCGCTTGTCGGTCGCACGTTTCGTCGACACAAGTTTCATCAACACTCGGTACGCGAATTGCAAGCTGTATGGACATTTCATCGCGCGTGTTACCTACCCAGTCCACCTGTTCACGCCGCTTTGCGACGACAGTCTGCAGCGGCTCATTACCAGAAAAGTGGTTCCACATCCATTTCAGTTCAGTTTGTTCATGGCAGTCGCCAAACCCCGAAAGAGAGGATTTATTCTAACAGAATGCCTCTAAAACAATGCAGCTTTTTTAGTGGTCGGGATAGACTCTCTCTGTCTGTTTTGTTATATTGTCACAGATGCTTGCTCCAGTCCTATTTTCTATCAATATTTACTATTCTGGAAAGTTCCAGGCCATGCTCAGCTGTCATCGTATGTTCTGGTGGAGGTGCTGCACACTTTATCCATAGCCCTTCACTCTCTGTGGACCCTGGCGGCTCGTCAGCCGAGTTGCTCGAAAACAATTAAGACACGGGTAGCGGATTATCCCGCGTCTTAAACGCCCGGCGAGCCGTGAACCAAGTCCTATGTAAAGCCCGGCAGAAAAACCGCAAGACGAGCAAGTACCGCAAGGACGAACCTTGGAAATGCACCACGAAGAACCTGAAATCCGAGTCAGTCGCTGCTACCAGCAAGAACCACCGGAATTCTTTCTTTTGCCAGAAAAACCGAAGCTGACTAAGCCAACAATGACAAACATGTAGCAGCAAACCACGTCCGCTCCCATCATCGTTTGCATGCCCGTCGCACCTCGCACTCCGATGGCCTTTCACACAATGTGTATGAAGACGTCGAGGGCTGGATTGAAATATATGGCCGTGTCGCCCGCCACAGTGGCTAGACGGACAACCAACTCCTGCAGAACCTATACATCTCGTGGAAGAAACTGCCAGGCACTGGTTTGAGAACCACGAATCCTCCTTAACGTCGTGGGAAGTTTACAAGATCGAGCGGAAGTGCACGTTCATCAGCCAACATTGACCAGGGGAGCCGAATTCCTGAATCTGTCCAGGATGCGGCCCCAACGAGAGCGTCACCGCCTGCGTGGAAGATGTTTTGGGCGTGATCGAGCACCCACGCCAACCCTGATGTTACAGAAGACAAGAAGCTAAGAATCCCATGTTCTTCATGTGAGGTACAACACCTCCGGCAGCCTTGCCCGCAACTCCGCAACAACAGTCGAAGGGTTCATATCCCCGCGGCTTCCATCATTGAATGTACACTGCAGGCCCGAGCCTGTCGCTATCAACAACTCCCCAGCTTCTCGACACTCGAGTCGTCCAGCTGCAACTTCGATGCCAGCCTCCCAGGCATCCGCTACATCCACGACGTTTTCCGGGAGGAGACCAGGAAGCTACTTCCTGCCATCAGTTGCCTGGCTTTTATTTTATTGCGGAGATTGTCTCGGAACAAGTTCGACAGGCTATTCATCTGGAGTCTTCTTCGAGTGAAGCGGCATCTGACGATCCGAGGGCGACTTATGCCACAAAGTCACGACGACCGCCATCGGCTGCCCATTACTATTCAATGCCGATTCAACGAGACACCCCAACGCCGAAGCGTTCATACATGCCCGAGCTTGCTGCATTGATGCAGAAAACTACCAGGAAAATTTGCGGATCAGAAGCCAGCCCTGCAGCTTCAGTGTATCAGATGTCAGTGGCCGCACATGACGTATGGTTACAAGACGGCATCAGTCGGTCAAAGTTGCCACTCGACCAAACATAACACCGTCGTGCCAGGCGCATCATTCGACAAGAAGCAAGCACAGGTACTATGACTGTACTATGACTGTCGCAAAAGAACTCGTTATGGAACCATTTGCAAAGAACCAATAAATACGTAATCAAGTGGAAATCAACATATTTGATACACTAACCTAATAAATATATTTCCGCTCACCTTTACGCCTTCAGAGTCTCTACACAAAGAATTGTGTTCACCGCACGTACTGGAACTTTTGAGGACACTCGCATCTCTGACCCCTCAATATTAATTAATGGGACATACCAGACTGGTTGCATTGGGCTGCACTCGTTCCACTTCTCCTGAACATATGGTGCATCCGAAAACCAACTCCAGTGATGTGAACATGTTGTTTATTAATTCATTCTCTCCAGGGGCCTTTGTAGGCATTGCAGAGAGGATACTTAAAACTACGCACATGATAATAACATTAAAGTACACTGCTGTAACTTGTTAATTGCAAAACACACACCTTTGAGCATCTAGTTTAATGGTATGTGTTCATGCATTGATATAGCAGGACACTTCCAATACGTATGACACAATAGACCCTTTGCAAAACCCCATCAAGCAACACAATTGTCACCATATATACCCCATCAGCAACACAATTGTCACGAATATACCCCCGTTCACGTCGAACTCTAATGCAGCATTCGAGTCCAATAGGCGCTCAGCCGAGTTCACAGTGATGGCGGACATTACATTCTTGTCGAACAAACGCCCAAAGTATGAAGGCATTGGGCAATTAGAGTAGTAGCTACTGTAATTCGTTCCATCACAATTTGACTAGCGGCGAAGGCTACAGTCTTGGTGAGTCAATATGCATGTTGGAGAGAGGCACATGACAACATATCGTCAGAGTGCTCGTCAGCACAGATTTGTCACATGCCTTCACTCCGTCAATCTGATTGGCACGAGGGGCTGTGGCGGTTGCCCTTTTCCAGGTTATGGTAATACGAAGTATAGGCAGCCCACACTTTAGAAAGAAGTCTATTGAAAAGACCGAAAGGAATGGTAGTCAACATTTTTCAACAAGACTGCTTTTCGGGCAAGGGTGAACACAAATATGGATCACTTGTACAGGTAACTAGAACAAGTAAATAATTGACCGACTAATACAATGCACTCTTGATGAAAAAAAAGTATTGCTGCAATAAATCCTACGAAAGAGAAAAATGTGCAATTAATCTATGCGTACACCAAAAATATCAAGTCGAATAGCATTGAAGCAGGTGTCTGCAACGATTTATTCATCGCTCCACTCAATAAAAACGTCATCCTCGCAGCTGAAAATAAGTGTGCCACTCCCAAAAAAGGAAGAGAAGCGATCGAATGTAGAATCGTCGATTAGCACAAAAGGTTAAAGATCGCAGGAGCTTCCTCGCTAAAAGTTGGCTGTGATTATGCTGTTACCTAGGGCTGAAACGCATTCCCCTAGACCCTACGTCCGACGTATACATTTCGCGTCGATTCTTAGAGATTCCAACGTTCAAACAAAGCTAAGAGAAAGCGAAAATTGCATGCTAAAAGCACTCAAAGTTCTATCGACCCTCGAACACATCCGGGAATCCGAGCACCGGTACGGCGATGCGGCTGATGCTGTCTCGCAGGTGTTAATATCCAGATGATACAGGGCGATCTGAGGAAAAAGGTAATAAAGTCTCATTTCTTCATATTTCCATAATATAGCTGCGTCAGCGAGCACGAAGAAGACCGAAGTCGTCGGAAAGCAGCTACACATCGCGGCTACCGCCCCTATTGAAAAATCCACCAGACCGGTTTGGTATGTCCTAGTGTTTGCTGGTGTAAACATCAGACCGGCCTGGTGTGTTCTGGTGCGCACATCAAACCAGCCTAACGTGTTCGGGTGTACCCACAAGAACACGTTAGGCTGTTTGGTGTGCCCATCACACCAACCTAGTGTGGTCTGATGTGCACACCAAAGCACAGTAGGCTGGTCTGATGTGCACACCAGAGCACACTAGAATGACTTGATGTGCACACTACACCACACCAGACCAGTCTAATGTGCACACCACGGCACACTAAACTGGCCTGACATGCACACCAGGGTGCGTCTGGTGAGCACGCATTACGGATATATTTCTGGTGTTGAATGAAAACATGTTTTCTTGTAAACTAAATAAGATGTATAGCGCTCAAACACCACATTTGATTTTATAAGGTGTTTAATTGAAGGGGCGATGCAACGATTCAGTTCGAATATGTACTTTGCGTAACCATGCTGACATAGTGTAACAAACGGTTACCCATACACTCCAGCCTGATGCACAGCATAGAGGTTTGTCTCGTCAACAATCGTCAGCAGCTTGTCATCCATGAAAACTTGAAAATAGTTCATTGGGCCAACAGAGGGTTCCGCAGGCTCCACAAAACACCTGTCCCCTACTGAAAAAACCATTTGAGATTCAAACGGGTGTACCCATTTGAATCAAACGGGTGGCAAACCGGCCGACCCGTTCGGATCAAACGTGATTATGGGATACGGGTAGCCGTTTGATACGGTAGCCGTTTGATACAGTAGCGCGTTTGATACGGCAGCCGTTTGATACGGTAGCCGTTTGATACGGGTGCTCGTTTGATACGGGTGACCGGTCGACCTGACACGTGACCACACATTTGAACGCGCCATTATGGAAAGGCAAATTATTCGCTAGCCCTAAATGGGTATCGTCTGGAAGGTTTGTTACCTTAAACTTATTTAAGACCTCCCGAAACTCATAAACCTATTTATAACATGCAGGAAACACGTAAAAAATGTGCTTTCGATTCTCCTAGAAGTTTATTACAACCTATTCCGTAAACAAGTACAAACGTGCAAGCGGTCTGTCAAATGTGAAGAGGCACTCTTTTATACAACTGAAAAGATTGCAAAGCAAAAAATAACCGAGGTAATTCTAGACTATAATGGTAGACTTTCGGCAAAATTATTCTCCCGGCTGCCGCGAGGAAGAGTACGCGTAGAAGAACGGTCAATCGTTGTAAACAAATAGGTTGCAGTGCACTTACCATAATTATAGCGGACTTGAAAGCTGTAATCCGATATATATGTCAACACGGTCAAAGCAGGACAACGAAACGAACACCAAAACGAGAAGGAAGGGTCCTTGAAGTTTCAACACGATGCGGCGCACAAGCTGTCATTTGCCGAACCCCACCAAACCGGAAGAATTCCTGACTTCTTTGAAGAATCGCTTGATGCCGATATACGCGTAGGACTTTTCGAACACTGATAGCTTTGGTGCACATCCAATACGTTGTCGAGAGACATCCTAATAAGACCGCAGGGAAAGGCGACAGACCGAAGCAGGTAGGACGAGCCAAGCTCGAACTGCAACGGACAACAAGCAGACAAAGAAAAAAGCGGCTGCTAGGCGCGCCCTTCCGGATCTCAATTCTTATCAGCGTGTAGCTTGCGCGCTGCTGCGGGTCACGTGACAGCACGTGACAGAGGTGACAAGAGAGAAGGGACGTGGCGAGGTCAAGGCGAAGGACACCGGGACGCGTACCCCCCACCCTTCTATAAAAAAAAGAATCAAAAAAAGAAAATTTGCGGCTAGTTTTTTTTTTTTTTTTATTGCAGTCAATGTTATGGGAGAGGGTGCACCAAGCGCTGTACACGCGCTTTCCTCTTCTCTTCGATTTTGCCACAGAAAGCTGACCGCGCCGCGTTTGCAGCCTCGGAAAGCAGGCGAATTTCTTCAGTACGCTTGAACTTGAACGCTGGAAATGGCGCGCGCCGGCCTGAAGCTCGGCTTGCGCCCGAGCGAAAAAAGCACCCAGCGCGAGCTCGTAATTTGACTGCTGCAACAGCGGGCATGCTCTCGCATTGCTCGATGTTCGTGCAGCCACGCGTTCGCGCGTTACCTTCGCTGAGTCTTGAATTGAGGCGAAACGGAGTCTAGAAGTATATTCTTTCACGCGGTCGCGTCCCCTGCGAGAGAGATTCGAGCTGAATAAGTAAATTGAGGCAACAAAGAAAGCCAAAGTTTTAACGTTCTGTCAAAAATATCGGCTCGGCAACGTTGCATGTTTATGTAAAAAAAAAGTTTATTGTTGTTGCAGTATAAGCGAACATCAGCGCAATCAAAATATAAATATAATTACTGGCATTACGCGGACGATTAGAAATCGATGAACAGGCGCTCCCGGCCTTCCCGAAACATAGGCTGCCACGGCTGAAACAGGCGTATCCATGCCGCCGATCTGTACGTTCAGTATCAAACGGGCTCCGGACAGCCGTTTGATTAAATCGGTACAGTTTGACGGTCACCGGCAACCCGCTTGTGCAACATGGTTACCGGTTTGAGCAAACGTGCGCCAACTTTTGCCCAAACAAGTGACCCATTTGCCCAGACGAGTGACCCGTTTGCCAAATGGGTGACCAGTTTGCCCAAATAGGTGACCGTTATGGCTCATACGGTTGACCCCTTTGAGCCATACGAGCGACCCCTTTGACAAACTGGTGACCGGTATGGCTAAACTGTTACCGGTATGAACCCGTTTACTTTCATATAGGTGCCAAATGGTTTTTTTCAGTAGGGTCTTCCTTTTGCCAGTCAAAAACTTGCGGCGGTGACCTTTGTTTCTTTCTTGACGTTAACAGAACTAGACAGACGGGCGTCCCGCCTTCAGTTTCGTTATTGCTTGGAAGTTCTGCTGTTAGGCCCTTCGTTGGCAAGTTCTCCTCGTCACCGTCACTCACTTCACTATCACTAGATCCCGCATCGGACACTGTTCCACTTTCCGGAATCAAAACCACACAGGGACGGTCGCGACTCCGTGTCTGGTAGAAAGATCCTGATGGAATTTCCATCGGGCAGCAGTAGAATACGAGACCTAAAAGAAAAGAGCACCACGTCAAATTTTATCAGTAAACAAGTCAACATAGGGATGTATTAAATCACGCCAAACAGGAAGCTTTCTCCCGACAATTGCAGCTGATTCCTCATGCATAGGTATGTAAAATTCAGAGTGAACGCCCGCCCTTAAACTATCGCCCAACCTATTTTCCTGGCAAGACATTTATCGGCTTAAAACTACTGAAACACTGCCACATCTAAGCACGGAAGGGAACACCACAGAAATCACAGAGCTACTATGCGAGTTTTCTCTTAAGCCTGTTTCGCATGCAGGGACTGTGCGAACAAAAATCGGTGCGACAGGCACAGCCGACGCAGCGAGTGCGATCGCAACAAAATATCCGACGAAATTGCGGTTTGTGGCTACTGTGTTTTTAGAGACAACGCAATAACATATTTTTTTTCAGCGAAATTAAAAATTCGACCCTTTTTGCCTGCACGATTTGAGATGAAATCACCCATATATATATATATATATATATATATATACTATATATATATATATATATATATATATATATATATATATATATATATATATATATATATATATATATATATATATATATATTGTAGCGTTTACCGCTTACAAGCTGTTCATTTACTGTACTTCCGCTTGCTTTGACCATTTGCTTCCAACTCTGTCGCGAGCAGCTGTGTTCTACCCCTCGTTGTCTTTTAGATGCGGAGCATCTCTTGCTCGGGTCCATGTCCCGCGGCGTCGGCGTAGTCCGCACTCACACTACGCATGCGCAACTCTCCTCCTTCCCTCTCTCCAACAGCTGCGCGTTACTCTCTCCGCTCTCTCTCTCTACCAGCTGCGTGCACTTCGCGTGCGCTCGCTTCTACTCACACCGCGCGCGCATGCGCAACTCTCCTCTAGTCTCCTCTCCTTCAAGTGTGAATATAAGCAGCGCGAGCGCGTTGCGCGCGTTCCTTCGGAGGAGTGAAAGGAGGATAGTTTTGGGTGCGCGGGTCGCAGCGCCACGCCAGGGCTTTCCAGTGGGGTGGGCTTTCCCCGCAACTCTGCGGCTGTCGTCTGCTAGCGTTTCTCGGCCGCTCGCGTCCGCCGCAGCCCAAATCCGGCCGGCCAAAAGAAACCAGTCAAGAAGGAATAAATTAATTACGATCCGCGATGCTCCGCATCACCCCATGGTTCCCCTCGGGAAGATGGTGTAATTTTTTTTTCCCCGCGACATCACCTTCGCTACATTATCCCCCTCCCGTCGTCTGGACTTTTATCCAGGTTTAACGAAGTCCTTCATACAAGTACAGTCGATCACGGTGAACCACAAGAGCTCGGGATCGATCGTTTTGACGTATGCGGTAGACCACGTCACTTAGCCGTTTCACGAATGTAAAATGTCCTTGCCAGTGACGCTGTAGCTTTGGGAAGAGTCCTAGTTTCCGAATCGGGTTATACAACCAAACCCTGTCGCCTGGTGAAAAAGGGCGTGTTGTGACGTGTGCTTCATATTGGCTCTTCATGCGTGCGAGGCCGCTTGACTGCCGTTGTCGAGCAAATGCGTGCATTCGCTCGCGATTTGTTCTCAGTTTGCTCACGAAAGACACAGGGTCTGTGGCCGGTTCTGATGCCCGTGGGATGGTTAGTTCACAGGGCATACGAAGGTCATGGCCGAGCAGCAGCATCGCTGGCGTATAACCGGTGACCTCGTGATCTGCTTTACGGTAGGCGTACAAAAATTGGTGCACGATGCTGTCCCAGTCATCTTGACGATCATTTACAAACATCGACATCTGTGTTAAGATGGTGCGGTTCATTCTTTCTACCAAGCCGTTTTACTGCGGGTGGAAAGGTGTGGTCCTCGTCTTGGCGATGTTGAAGATCTTGCAAACTTCTTGAAATACGTGAGATTCAAAGCTCCTGCCTTGATTCGAGTGAATGTTCAGGGGCGCCCCGTACCCGGAGATCCAATTCTTCAATAGGGCGTCAGCAATTTCAGGGGCGGTCTGGTTTGGAATTGGAATAACCTCCGGCCACTTTGTAAAGTATTCAACAATGGCTAGCAAGAACCTGTTACCAGATTTAGATCGGGGAAGTGGGCCTAGCACGTCAATGCCAACGCGCTCAAAAGGCGCTCCCGTCACAAGCTCTTGAAGTGGTCCTCGCTGTTTGGCGTGAGGTCCTTTACGGGAGGCGCACATGTCGCACTGACGACACCAGCGCTTCCCGTCACTGTGGCACTGCAGCCAGCAGAAGCGTCGGCGAATCTTCTTTATCGTGCGATTCACACCGAAGTGTCCTCCTTCGGGACTGCTGTGCAGTTGTTGAAATACGTGGGAGGAGAGTGTGTGTGGCAGTACCACTTGTCAGACGACAGAGCCACCCGCAGCGGACTCCCAGCGTCGATAGAGAACGTTGTCGCGAAGGTATAAAGAGTCCCATTGCACCAAGTAGACCTTAAGGGTAGAAGATAAGCTGAATACATCTTTGCCTTGAGGTCGTCTATTCTTCATTTTGCATTGTATGAGCAGGCCGATGCCTGGATCGTCAAGTTCAGCTTCCGAAGACTTTCCGGTGTCCACGCTTCGTTGCCTCTAGGAATTGCTTTGAGCGCGATGCAGCTGCGTTTTGCTATGCTTGTGCACTGCTTGCACGACTTCTCACCGCATGGGCGACGCGAAAGGCCGTGGGCATTGATGTGGAGTGAGCCCGGGTGATGCTGTATGTCGAAGTTGTATTGGTGAAGGCGTTCCAGCCATCGGGCGACCTGTCCATCAGGGGTCTTAAAACTCAACATCCAAGGTAATGATGCGTGGTCGGTTCGGATAATGAATTTCCGTCCCGGAAGATAATGATGGAAATGGGTTATGGCCTTGATGGCGGCCAAACGTTCGCGTCGGGTGGTGCAGTAGTTGCGTTCTGGCTTCGTAAAATCCTTACTATATTACGCAATGACTCTCTTATGCCCATCTTGTTCTTGCGATAGTACAGCACCAGGCTGCCGAGGTGCTAGCGTCGGTGTCAAGGATGAATGGTTGTTTGTCTTTTGGGAAGGCAAGAGTTGGTGGAGACGTGAGGGCCGTTTTGAGTGTCTCGAAGGCCATTTGGCATTTTGGGGACCAGACAAATGGAGCTTTCTTTTTTGTCAGGATATACAAGGGCTTGGTGATGTGGGCGAAACTAGGGACGAACCTTCGGTAGTACGATGCCAGCCCAATGAAGCTTTGAACGCCAGCGGTGGATCTCCGGGTTGGCCACATACCGGCAACAGCAGAGCGTTTCCGGGGATCTGTGGAAACCCCGTCCGTCGAAATGATGTGCCCGAGGTACTCAACCTGCCTTGTGCACAGCGAACATTTCTTTGGTTTAAGCTTTAGGTTTGCTCTTTTGAAGTCGAGCAAGCACAAGCTCGAGATTCGCCAGGTGATCGGAAATGTCTTGCCCAATACCACAATGTCGTCGAGGTATATAAGACAAACTGTGCCTATGAGACCATGCAGCACAGAATCCATTAAGTCTCTGGAATGAAGACGGGGCGTTGCAGAGCCCGAATGGCACCCTCGTAATTGATATGAGCCTTGACCTGTAGTGAAGGCAGTCCTTTTATTGATCATCCGGGTGTACGGAGACCTGCCAATATCCACTCTTGAGATCAAGCGTAGAAAACCACTCGCAGCCTGCGAGAGCGTCCAAAGTAACGTTAGTTCGAGGCAAAGGAAAGGAGTCCTTCTTGGTAAAATCATTCAGTCGTCGATAATCCACGCAAAAACGTGTTGACCCGTCCTTTCTCCTTCACCAGTGTGACTGGTGAAGACCAGGGAACACGCGGGTTCAATCACGCCCTGCTGTAGCATGGTCTTTA